>JARUPY010000037.1:0-111597 GCA_029817715.1 Melastoma dodecandrum | reverse complement strand
GGCCGCCGGAACGGAGGAGGCGGCGGTGGTTGAACTCAGTGTGATGAAGGTGATGAAGAAGCCCCTGTGGTGGAGTATCTTGGCTACCTTCAGCATCACTCCAATGTGGCTTTGAGCTTGGAAAGGGACACAAACAGCATGTTGACTCCTCATTTCTTTCACTCTTACTTTTGTGAGTTGCACATCTTTCGGACAATCGGTGGAATTTATAGGCAATGCAGCATCCAAGCACGAGTGAGTTACACCATGTTAATATATTTTTTAAATAAAAATAATTATGTAATAAATTAAAAAAAAAATAAATACATCTTTCAGGAATAATTTTCACCAGTTTTTTCTAGTTAAATTAAAATGCACAAACACATCCACAAAATACATATTTTAAGTAATGTTTGAAATACATATTTCCCTAATATTTTAAGTAAATTTGATGTTTCTATCACATTTTCGTCAGGTTCGATATTTCTAAAACCTAGATAAGGACATTATCGACGAAACTGAGATAAGTATGTTATTTGACGAATTTGAAAAATTTTCACCTTATTTTAAAAAAATTCAAAATAATCATCCGAAAATTTCGCGTTATTCACCTTAGTATTGACAATTGTAGAGATACTTGTTGTTGGAGAAAGCATATTATCACCAAACTATATAAAATAAAATATATCGAAGGTAAGGAGGAGAAAAGGGTAAGGTATCATCTGTTTCATTCATAACAATGTATAATGTTTTTCATTAAATTTGTCGAATATCATGCTACCCTGCGTCGAATTTGTGTTTGAATCACAAAACCCTAGTTTACGAAATTCGAACAGACTACGTATCCAGACGAGTTACAACTATACTTCTGCTAGCTAGAAACAGAAATTACATTTGCTTTTTAACCATGGATAGTTACATTGATGGGTTAGTTTTTTTGGTTTGGCCGCTCGAGTGAATTGAGATTCCGATGGAACAAAGCATGCCGAGTCCAAAAATGCTGTCTCGCCGGATTATTATATCTCCCCCGTATGACTAGGAAAGATTTTCCAATAAACTAATCAGTGTAAGAAAGACAGATGGTTAATTACAAAAATGGAAGTGTCTTCAGAGGTCGGAAGATGCTCAAAGATCAGCTTTACAGCCAAATGAATACTAACACGATGTTTGAGACAGGGAGATGTTGCCGCAGCGAACTACACCCAGGGCCTTCTGTCCAGATGGTCCTGAAGCATAGGTCAGTGGGGGGATTCCTGACGCACTGTGGATGGAACTCGGTGCTGGAAAGCCCAAGCGTGGGGGTACCGATGATATGCTGGCCAAACTTCGGGACCAGCAGACGAATACGAGATACATGTATGCGGAATGGAAGGCAGGGCTGGAAGCGGGAGGCAGCGACGTGAAGGGGGACGCAGTCAAGAAGGTGGTGAGGGAGTTGTTGGGAAGCGAGAAGGGGAAGGAAGTTAAAGAGGAACGCGGCAGAGTGGAGGAGACTTGCCGAGGAGGCTACGACGGGGCCGGCCGGGTCAGCGGTTTCGGAACTTGGACAAGCTAGTTGAGGACGTTCTGTCGACGAGAAGGTGAACATGAACATAACCTTTCTAAGTGTGAAGAAGTTAAAGAAAAAGAAGCAGAGGAGAGAGCTGCGGACGGCTCTGTTGCAGAGAGTTGCGGAAAGGCAACTGTGAAGAGTCGTTAATTCAGTCAGTAGAATTTGGGCTTTGGGGTGCTTGTAATAATTGTTTTTCTTTAGCCCAAGTCAAAGCCTGGTGACACAAACACTGGTGTATAAGTGGTTGAGGAAGAAGACAAAATAAAATAACAAATTCTGTTGGTTCTGTTTTCCTTTCTCTCTTCTTTCTTTTCCTCCGCAGACTCCGATGGCAGCTCAACTTCTTTAGGCGAAGCTAGATCATTGACATGGTATCAGAGCGTCGTAGCTTTGCAGAAGTTGTTGCAGGCATTCAAGCAGTCGTGGAGATGGGGACAGGAAGAAGAGGGCAACAAACGGAGCTCAATCCGGTCAGGTCACTTCTGGTGTTAGAGGATCCAGCTTAAGAAGAAAGAGTGGGAGAAAAACAGAAGCAACATAATTTGTTATTCTATTTTGTCTTCTTTCTCAACCCCTTATACACCAGAGTTTGTGTAACCAGGCTTTAACTTGGGCTAAAGAAAAACAAATATTAGTACCAGCCCAAAGCCCAAATTCTAGTTACTGAATTAACGATTCTTCGCAGTTGCCTTTCTGCAACTCTCTTTAACAGAGCCGTCCGCAGCTCTCTCCTCTGCTTCTTCTACTTTAACTTCTTCACACTCCCCCTAAGATGTGCATAGATATCTTTCATGCACATCTTGATCTTAACCATATAAATCTGGGCGCTGAAAACCCCTTTGTAAACAAATCAGCCAGCTGCATAGCAGATGACACATGCTGCAATTGTATTAACCCAAGTTGTACTTTCTTCCGCACAAAATGGCAATCCAGCTCTATGTGCTTTGTTCTCTCATGAACACAGGATTCTTGGCTATATATATAGCTGACATATTATCACAATTCACGTTCGTTGTCCCCTGCACAGACACACCAAACCCTGTCAGAATTGCAGTCAGCCATACCACTTCACTTGCTACTGCTCCCAAAGCTCTATATTCAGCTTCTGCTAAACTTCTTGCCACAATCGTTTGCTTCTTTGTTTTCCAACTAACAAGTGAACAACCCAGATAAACACAATATCCAGAAACTGATTTTCTAGTATCCGGACAACTTCCCCAATCGCTATCCACATATACTGTCAACACATTGCTTTGTTTTGCCTCAAAGAAAACTCCATTACCAGGAGAACCTTCAATATACTTGAGGACTTGAAAAGCTGCCTTTAAATGCACATCAGTCGGATTCGCCATAAACTGTGTCAGCACTTGTACTGCATACATGATATCAGGCCTAGTTAATGTCAAATATAGCAATTTTCCAACTATATGTATGTACATCGAAGGATCTGCTACAGGTGTCCCTGTTTCTTTTGACATCCTATGATTGGGCACAATTAGAATGGCTGAAGGCTTTGCTGCAAGCATGTTATACTCTTGAAGTAATTCCAAAACATACTTTCGTTGAGATAACACAATTCTTGACTTAGACCTTGCCAATTCCAAGCCCAAGAAATATTTAAGATCCCCCAAGTCTTTAAGTTTAAAGACTGTAGCCAGATAAGTCTTAAACTTCTGTATGACTTCCACATTAGGACCCGCATTATTAATATAATCAAACCTCCTCAGGAAGACCATGTAAACCTCCTCATCCAAATCCCCATTCAAAAAGGCATTATTAATATCTAGTTGACACGAGTGCCAATGGTTCATTGCTGCCAAAGCCAAAAACACCCTGATAGTGGAATGCTTTGCATACAGGGCTGAAGGTATCATTATAATCAATGCCCTCATGCTGCGTGTATCCTTTAGCTACCAAACGAGCTTTATATTTACTAACACTACCATCTGCATTGAACTTGGTTTTAGAAATCCACTTACAACCAATAGGAACCTTTCCTTTAGACAACTCAGTCAAAGACCAGGTGTGACTCTCAGTTAGAGCATTCAACTCAGCATCCATGGCCTGACGCCAATGTTCATGTTGAATAGCCTTAGAAAAAGTAGCAGGATTAGAATGAGTCATAATATTGACAGCAAACGTCTTTATGTGAGGCAGAGAGATTGGAGTAATGAAGAAAGATTTGGATGAGATAAGCTATACCTGACAACGAGGGGACAAAATGGTCTAACTGAGGAAAGCGAGACCCCATGATGATAGTCTTGCAGAAAAGTAGGAAGACGCCTCTGTCTAGTACTTTTCCGAAGATGAGATGGAATGTGTGACAGTAATTTATGTAAGCAAAATGAATAAAGTGGTGGTGGAAGTAGTCACCTCTTTTGGTCAGGGTCGAATTTGTTATGTGACGCAATCAAATGGTTTGAGAATGTCTAATTTATTATTCAAATAAATTATTATACAAAATATGGGTTGAGAAAACATGTCGTGTCTTCGCCTTGGGATAAATAAGATTTGGAGTTCAAGTTTTTTCTCAAGGAAAAATATAAAGAAGGAGTTGGGAAAATTAGAGAATTCATAGAAGAAGTATTGGTCGAACACTATCTTGTTTTTATTTATTTATTAAAATGCGTTCGACCTAAACCGTTGTGAAATGAGTATCAATTGTGGCCTTTTGTTTAGGAAAAGAAATATCTTTGGCGTCTGTGTAATTTTGGCGACCTGTTCAAAATGCTTAACTCAAAAATTTTGGAAAAAATGCGAGGTGAATGGCACGTTGCTTAGACGTAGGTACATCTTTAATTCATAAATTGTCTTGTTAGTTGTCGATATCCCAAATTATTTTTGGGGTCCTAAACCCTCAAGAGTCCAAAAATCGTGCTACATGGACCGCGCGGAGTCAGGCAACAGCGCATAGCGATACTTAGGCCTTGAACATTAGATTTTGTGTATGATTATGCTTACGTGGTCGCCAGTAAAGAAAAGTGTGTCATGAATTCCTTAACTGACCTATGCTTCATATCATTGGTAATCCCACTTATGCTTTCTAGCATCGAGTTCTATCTATCCACAGTGAGGCATTGTCGCTATGCATGAGGTCCAACCATAGGATTAAGAATATTTTATGATTAAGGATGAAACTGCATCCAACACCAGCCTTCTCGAAACTACGAACGACCTGACATCGAACTATGATGTTTCAATTCACTGTGGATTAACCGGGAAGTGGTAATCGACCAATTCTATCGTGAGGATGGGAGGACTCGGTAAAACTACCATCGCACAAGAGTTGTATAATCACGAGTCCTTGAAAACTGCGGACTTCGCAGTCAAAGCCTGGGGTCTGTGGTCTCCGAAGTCTTTGACATGGCCGCCATCACCAAGTGCATCTGGACAAGGTAGCCCAGTCTTCATCCAGTGTAGAGAAGGATCTGGATAGGCTTCAGAGTTCTCTGAGAGAGAAGTTATCGAGAAAGAAGTTCCTTCTTGTTTTGGATGATGTCGGGAACGATAACTATGAAGAGCTCGAGTCCCTGCTGAAGCCCTTATATTCCGGGAGTAAAGGAAACAGGATTCTGCTCACTAACAAGAAACTTGGAAGCCCATATAAACGTATGTGGTTGGAATTGAGTTAACCGTACTCCCATGCTCATTTTTTTTTTTTTATTTTGTAAAAATAATATCTTTTAGCATGTCATCTTACATTAATTAATCGTCTCCGATTCACTGAGAATGAATATGGTTTGGAATCGAACGACCTTTAACTCTATATTATTAATAGTATACATAACCCGATTCTTTCACGGTATATTTTATATTGTTGCCTTTGCAAGAAGGAGAGTTTTATAAAACATTGACTAGTTTTGTAAATGAATAATGTAATTTAAAAAAAAAGTCCTTAAATATGAGCCAAACTTGGGTGCACCTGCCATTCACATATTGCCACATAAGCATGAAATAATATAAAATAAATTTTATAGCGACTAAATACGTATAATAATTATGTTATGCCATAAGTAGCAATAAATAACGATGGGCTGAGCAAGCTGTTAAATACTTTTTTTTATCATGATGTCGACATCAAGATGTACCACGAGAATATATATTCAAGTTGGAATAGAAAAGATATCAATTTTATTTATAAAGACTAAATCTTCCTTTAGAGATACAATTTGGGTACTAATAAAAATAAAATTATCTTGAAATATGACTGGAGAACATTTCTCGTGATGTCTTTTATGTAAAGCAAACGTGCCAAGAAAATTTCTCATTAATTACAACAGAATTTTTTTAATTTAAATATAAACTAAAATTAAAATATTATGAAATTATTACTCAAAAAGGTAAATATCAACATGTCAAAACATGATGGTTGAGCATTTTGACTGTTTTTTTTCTATTACAAGGTTCATTCATTCACTAGAGAAATATTCCGAGGTACACAATCGACGATACACAAGAGCTTGTCTGAACACCTCTTTCAGTCCTTGATCGAGGAGACTGACGGGCTCACGGCATCTTCGGCGAGTCTCTTCCATTTCATCAGCGTCTTCTTCAGTTCCTCCACTTACATGAGTCCCCCGGAACATGGCATGCGATGGCGGTTGAACTCGGAGTTAAGGGAATGTGAAGGATCAGTGTTTTCAAACACCGATTTCAACCTCCCAGTAGGAAGTCGGTGTTTTAAACACGATTTCTCCTGTTTTTTATTAGGCAAAATAGGTGTTTCAAATACCAATTTAGGAGTATTAGTCATTTGAAACTAGACACCCTAATTCACAAAATAGTTTGCTATTAATGTTTAAATCTTCATTTTATTGTTACAATTCCCAACATGTCTTTTTTTATATATATAAATCATCTTGTAAAACCAATCTCTTAATATTTTATGTTAAATTCCGGCAAGATCCTCTTAATACTTTTCTTTAGTTCCTTTTCTTACACGGTATTTTATTTGGAATTTTTGTAGATGAAACCGAGAAATACGGTCGCTTCATGTCTTGCTCGAACATGGTTGGAAGGAATACTTCGAACATTAAATGCACCACTTGGGCACGTAGTTTTGGGCCTCCACTTCGGCTTCGGTCCAAGCGCAATAATATTATGTCGTGCCGAATATTCTATGCGATGGAAAAAGTATAGTCCAGAGTTGGATAACTTCAAATTAAGCCATCGATAGAATTAATTATATCCCAAATTGATGGATGAATATATTACCTTTTTTTTGTGAACTTATCTGCTATTGTTGACTATTTTCATGGAACTCAATCACTCCAAACAAATTTGTTGATGTTGTTGATGATACGATAGCGAAATAAATTTGTCCCTAATGACATGTTTGCTTCATGTAAAATAATAATAATAGGAGTATTATTACTACAATGAGGCCGATAAATGACGAGAGATACCCGACGCCCATATGCCGAACTAAAACTTTGGATTGGATGGGAATGAATGAAGAAATACTAATTCGTTGGATTTCAAATCTAAAACTTTGGCTTTTTGTCGATTTTTTATTTCTTTATAACACATATAAAATGAACCCCTGGATGATCTCTATCAAAGAACTTCTTCTCAATTTAAATCAAACTGTTAGTATAAATAAAAACATCACTAAAAATAAAAAATAGAATCCTTTAAAATTATCTAAATCGTTAGTAATAATGATATTACTAATAATATTATTAATAATATCAAATCGTCCAATATACCGAGCCAAGCATATGAGCCCAACGGGCTTCCACTATAGAGGGAGTAGCTTGCCGAGCTTTATATACTATACTGGACCTTCTCTCTTTCCGACATGGGATTAGATTTGCACAACCTTTCTAACGAATTATAACTTCTTTTCTCTCTAAAATGGTTTATCATTTAGAATATTGTTTATTTCATATGAAAAATTCAGATTTAAAAAGAAATACATTATAAATACATTAACGAAATCCCTCCGATACATAGTAAAAATAAGCTTTAGCGAGAAAAAACCTCAATTTAATAAAAAAAAATATTCTACTTAGAATCAAGTAATGCTTCGTATTCAATCAATATTTACTAATAGCAAGTGAAAACAAATAAGTTATTTCTCGGATAATATCAATAAATTATACCGTCTATTTAATACTCATACGTATAAAAGTCTTGGTCTTATGAGAAGACGATTTTTTCCTCGTCAATAGTTTCTAACTCGACTGTGTTTTGCCTAATTTTTTTTGGGATGGACAGAGGTTTTGAGGTAATTTTCTTGAGCAAGTAATTAATGTCTTCAAAAGGCCACAACTCGTAATATAAATTTCAAAGTTTGTCTGATGCCTGTTTTCTACTGGATGTAATCCAATGTTCAATTTGATCTTCCGATAACCATGTCCTTCGTGTAAAGTGCATTAAGACAAGCAATTTGCAGGGGTATCCACTTGAGAAGTGGATGGAAAGTCCGATCGGGTAAATATTTGCGATAAAGGAAGAAATTGCGTCCAACTCCAGCTTCTCGAAAGTATGAATGATCGCACATCGAACTACGTTGAACTCATCGCATATCCCCAAATTATGAATCAATCCGGTACGACCAATTTTGGCTGAACAAACGATTGGAAAATCGATCGATTTCGGGATCTTCACGCAAAGCTAATCGATTTCAATCGGCCATGAGCACTTCTCTAATGTAGATCGAATTTTAATCACATGAAATTAGGCATTATATTCTTGGGTGTTTACTTTGGCATATCAATAGTTCCATTTAGCTTTAAACCCGTCGGATTGAAATTCAACCGTTGGATCAAAACACCAATTCTTTTAAATCCAATCCTTCAAAGCTTTCCACCAAAAAAGCAGAAACAAGTTAGGGAGACAAAGCAATGAATGATTGAGCGAATGACTAAATATTTGTGAATATTTAGTCGATCTTGGAGTGACTAAATATTTCTGAATATTTATTTTCACTTTTTATTTTCTCTGTCCTTTTCCTTTACCTGCCTTTTTTTCTGTCGGCGTTTAGTCGATCTTGGAGTGACTGAATATTTCTTTATTTTTTTTTCAAATTCCCAAATTTTATTAAATCCAATACTTTTTCGATTTTCGGTTTGAGAATTGAATTCTTTTTGTACCTCGACTGTGTTACGTGGGAGTCATGTGCTTTTATTTATTTCAAAAATTTCGTACCTCATTTCAAAATCAATAAATTCCCTTACTCAAGAAGAAATTCGAACTTATAACATTTAAATTTCAAAAATTATTCTTAACGACGTCGAACTCTATGAATTAGACTTTTCTTTTTATTTTTATTTTTTTTAAAGTTAAATTTATAGAATTTGAATTCGAAATTGTATTTCAATCATGAAAATTTTTTTCTACTAACGTTGAAATGAGCGTGCGTGCTATGCTGTGTTGTGTTTTGTTTGCACACGTCTGAGTAATATTATTATATAATAACTTATTATTAAGAAAAGATTATAATATAAAGGACTCCTCTAAAGAATAAGAAAAGATCAAGCTAATTATTTGCAAACTGTACAAAGACTAAGAACATGTGCTGTCGCGGAAGACCCACATGAACCACTCCCTGAGTGAAGGTGTCTGAGGAAGACAAACTATTCCAAAGAGAGAGAGATAATATGGATTTCATCTCCCCCGTCCTCAACCTGGTCGGCTCTCAACTCATCGCCGAGTATGCCCGAATCCACGGCATCTCCGACAAGCTCCAGTCGTGGGGTGAGAAGCTTCCGACGATCCAAGACATGCTGGACTCTGCCGAGGAGAAGCAGATGTCCGATGGTGACCGTGCTACAGTCCGGTGGCTCGCTGACCTCAGGGACGTCGCCTACGACATGGAGGACCTGCTCGACCACTTCTCTATCGAGGCGAAGCAGGACGAGTACAAGGCACAGTCGTCCAAAATCCCTCACTGCCTCATCGCTTTCTGCTCTCCTTTCCGCCCGCAGACCCTGGCCTCCCGTCATCGTATGGCCAAAGACATCGAGGATGTCGACCGAAGATTAAAGGATGTCTATGACCAAATTCCCTCGCTCCAATTAGTCCAGAACTCAAGGAGGGAGCCTCGCAACGATCAGCCCCGTTTGACCTCTTCCCTGCCTGAGCCAAAGTTCGTGGGCAGGGAAAAGCAAATGGAGGAGCTGCTTGCTCGTTTGACTAGATCCGAAGCAGCAACTGGCAACTCAGTCCGACCATTTGCCGTCGTTTCAATCGTGGGGATGGGAGGACTCGGTAAAACAACCCTTGCACAAGAGCTGTATAATCACGAGTCCTTGAACTTCACTGCCAAAGCTTGGGCTTGTGTTTCTGACACCTTTGACGTGGCTGCCATCACCAAGAGCATCCTGGGTCAGGTAACCCCTTCTTCCCCCAGTACGGAGAAGGATCTTAATCAACTTCAAAACTCCCTAAAAGGGACACTGTCCGGAAAGAAATTTCTGATTGTGTTGGACGACGTATGGAATGAAGAGTACGTCGAGATTGAGACTCTGCTAAGGCCCTTGTATTCCGGGAGTGAAGGAAGCAGGATTCTGCTTACCACAAGAAATGCCGAGGTCGCAAGAAAGGTCGGAGACCATATTCCGAACCAATTAGAAATCTTGTCGCCGGAGGACTGTTTGTCTCTGCTCGCCTATCACTCCATTGGCGAAGAAAACTTTGAAGGACATCCCGATCTTCGAGATATTGCCTTTGAATTGGCAAATAAGTGTAAGGGGCTGCCTCTTTCTATTAAGGCGATTGGAGGGCTGCTTCGTTTCGAAAATGACCCCGAAAAATGGAGAAGAGTTTTACGTCACGGTATTTGGAACTTGGAAGGAAAGATCCCTTCTGCATTGAGGTTAAGCTACATCCACTTCCCCATTCACTTGAAGAGATGTTTCGCAGCTTGCGCGTTATTTCCGAAGGATTACATATTCGATCAAGACGAGTTAATTCGACTGTGGATCATACAAGGTTTGTTGCACAAAGGGACTGCAAAAACTTACCGAGAGGTGGGGATGGAAAATCTTCATCGGTTGGAGGCTGCGTCGTTCCTTAAGAAAGCAAGTGATAAGAAGACTAGCTACTCAATGCATGATCTTATTAATGATCTCGCGAAACCAATCGATCCCTACTCGTATTTCAGCTCTGATGAAAATAAAGGAGGCTTCACCCTCCATGAAGACAAAGTACGTCATGCGGCAATGGTTACAAAACGTCATGAAAGATGCCTTTCGAAGAGATTTGATGTGTTTTGCTCTATGAAGAAATTAAGAACGTTTGTGCCATTCCAAATCTCAGAAGTGCTAGAGCCAACCGTCTCAGTCTCCGAGGATGTGATACAAGACTTGATCGTGGATATGAAAAGCCTCAGGATGTTATCGTTGCGTTACTTTAAGATTACGCAAGTACCCAACCGAATTGGAGAATTGAAACTCCTGCATTCGATCAATTTTTCTCACACAAGTATCCATATACTGCCGGAATCGATTTGTGACTTAGTGGAATTGCAATCTCTATTACTTCGAGAGTGTTGGTTGCTTCAGAATCTGCCGAGAAACATTCATAGGCTGGTCAATCTTCTCCGCTTATCGGTGAACTAACCAATCTCGAGATACTATCAGACTTCATCATAGGGAATGAAGTCGGTCAAAAGTTGAAGCAGCTGGGACCACTCGGATGCCTCCAGCGGGAGTTGCATGTTCATAATTTGCAGTATGTGCATGACGTCGAAGAAGCTAAGATTGCTAATGTATTCGTGAAGGAAGCGATTCCCGAATTAAGCTTGGACTGGGGATCGGGTGATGAAATTTCTCGTGAAGGTGACCATCAGTTGAAACTTCTACACCATCTGCAACCTCCGAAGAAGATTGAATCCCTTGTTGTCAATGGATATGGGGCCAAAAAATTTCCTTTCTGGTTTAATAACCAGGGCTGTATGGAAAACGTCTTGAGCATAACCCTGACAGGTTGTAGAAATGTGGAATCATTGCCACCCTTTGGACAACTTCCCTTGCTGGAAAGGTTGGACATCGGCGATCTTGAAGGGATATCTTCCATAGGTCCCGAGTTTTACGGGTCTAGAGGGCCATTTTTTCAGTCATTGAGGAGGTTGAGCTTCGTGAACATGGATGCCTGGGAGAAGTGGTTGTCCAACAAAGGGGATGAGAATGACCAGCTATTCCACTGCCTGCTCCAGCTTGACGTGAGGGACTGTCCCAAACTGAGAGGAGGGTGCATCCTTAGCCTTCCGTCCCTTGTCGAGATTAATATTGATGGTTGCGATAGGGATTTTGTGACATGTCTAGCAGGCCTTACTTCAACGACCAAGATGAACATTTGGAAAATTTCGGAGCTGGTTCAATTTGAGGGGAGTTTATCAACCTCTTGGGTCGCACTTGAAGAGATGAGGATTATGGAGTGTCCTCAATTTAAGTCCATCGTGGGAGGGGATGGAGGGAAACAAGTTCCACCGAATCTAAAGGTTCTTAACATTATATATTGTAGAGAGTTAGAGAAGCTACCCGATGATTTATGTGGGCTTACATCTCTTAGTGAGATGAGTGTTATTAATTGTGAGAAGCTGTGTTCCTTCCCTAGTGGGGGATTGCCTTCTTCGTTAAGAATATTGGAGCTTCAGGATTGCCCAAGTCTGCCGCAGTCACAACTGATTAGTATCAGGCTTCTGGATTATCTCGAGGAGCTTACTCTATTGAATCTGGAGAGACTCGTGTCGATTACGGAATTAGTTGGTGTTGGTAATCCCCTCTCTCGGTCTCTACAGAAATTGAGAATTAGGTATTGCAAAAGCCACACCACTTTGACGGACAACTTGCAACACCTGTCCGCACTCTCCGATCTTACACTCATTGATTTACCAGGATTAGAGATGGAGACATTCCCTTCACTCCCCTGCAGCCTGTCTTGGTTTGAGCTTGACAACTGTCCAAAGGTGGTGTCTTTGCCTCATGACATGCACCACCTCACATCCCTCAAATTACTATCGATTAAGGACTGTCATGACATCACGAGCTTATCATCGAGTGGAGGTCTGCCTCCCAATCTGGATTATCTTTTGATTGGGGGATGTAGAAATCTGTTTCAACCAATTGAGGAGTGGGGGTTGAGGGGTCTCACCACCTTACGAAAATTATGCATCTGGGGAGAGATGGAGTGTGTGGATGGGATGGAGTGTTTTCCTTCTGGTGTTGATGATGATAGAGACTGGAGTCGACTCCTCCCTTCATCCCTCCCTGAATTGTATATTGGGAGAATGAAGAAGTTGGAGAGGGTGGGTGGGGGACTCAGACACCACCTCACCTCCCTTCAAACTTTGTATATTATTAACTGTCCGAGGCTGAGGTATTTACCAGACGACGGCCTCCCTGACTCCCTGGAATCTCTCCATATTTTGGAATGTACGGAGGAGGAGTTGATGGAGAAATGCAGGAAGGGGAAAGGGGAATATTGGCATTCCCACCTCCGACTCATCCCAGATGTTAAGATATTGAAGTAAGATGTTGGGTAAGATTTGAGATTTGGGGTATATTATTAAGTGTGTTTTTGCTTCTACATTTTGTATCCTCTTTCTTAATGATAACAATTGTTTCCATCTTCACGATCCTTTCCGTAATTCCGAACAATCGAATTTATTTTCACGATGAATATTAACTTTCTTATCCCTTGCCAGTTCCGTATTATCTTTTCCAGACTCCTTTTTTTTTCTTTTTTTTTTTAGATTTGTCGGAATTGTAGGTAATATTTTATGAATGGATATATTTAATTTTACAGATTAGAAAACTCTTCAACTCACTGTATATAATAAAATTTTGTAATTTTATTTCTTGAATTATAAATTCTTAAACGTTGAATCGCTTGACAAAAGTAGGCATACGATGAACGCGATTAAGGGGTAGGAAAGTTCCATTAATTTGTGAATAAATTCTAAGAGAGAAAATAAAGATTTACCAAAATATAAACATAGTTTTGGTAAAAAAATCAGAAATTTGGCAACTCCGTTGGGAAAGTTGGGTATTTTTTTTAGAAAATTAGAGTCGAAAACTCCATTTATGAAAAAGGGGGCGCTTAAATTTTTGTAGGTGTTGAATTTGTTTGATGCTCTTTCATGCAATATTACTTGATGTTTAATTTCTTATGCTATATGAGCCTTCATCACAGGCGCCATACGATTAGTTGCGCCGAGGGTATTGGCCGGTTGCCTCTACCTGTAGGTGAGTACCCATCCGTTTACCGTCATACGAATATTCGAGTCATTTCTTTTAAAATGAACCCGGACTTGAATTTCTCCGTTTGACGGTTAATAAACTGGTCCAAACCACATCCGAGACGATAGACAGAAAAATCTTATATTTATCTACATTTTTTGTCCATTGGTCTGAATTGATATTTCTTGTTATACATTGACCACCATTTTCTCTTACTCTCAATTTCACTAACATGCCTTTTGTTCAACGAGCGATTATAAGGGAAGTGATTTCTAGAACGAGTTTTTTATGCTCGCATATGCTTGCAATTGCCGAACTTAATCATTTTACATACATTGATTTAGAAAAATGCCTACTCATATACATAATTTTGATACATGTTAAAAAAAAATTCTTCCTTCAAGACATCTACAACAATCCTTTCCTATTTTACATGGTTTGGGGTCTTCCTTGCTATGGTTCATACTACCTTACCTCCAACCGACCCCATTTCTCCTTAAACCTATCATGATCCTCCTGTCATACACGCTTGGGGGGCTATCACAAGTTATTAAGTTACCCCTAGTCAAGCCACTAGGTTCGATTATCCTTCATAGAAGTAGCTCCACATTTTCCCTTACAAAACCATTTAAGATCCGACCACTCACACCTTCAAGGATGGTAGACAAGCGCACATAAGAGTTGTAAGGGTGGCCAGGCGTACCTTGCCAATGGCTTGATGCGCAAGTAAGCACCTTTCTCGCGCTGTCCTCCACCATCGGATTGTCCCTTGCCTCCTTCCCTTTCTCCAAGCTTCATTGACTCTCCCAATCAAAACCCCCCCGTTTCTACGGTCCCTGAAAAGGCCTTGGGTCGGGCTCCTCCTTGGCTCCGTTCTTTCTTAATACTTGGCCCGTTCATCCTTAGCTCGGATGTAATGTCCACCATTGTCCATTCTTCTGCCTCCCTTCGTGACGACCATGTACAACGTGACCCCCTTAAAGTACATTTCCGATCATATCCTCAACCCGTACCCCCAATGTCCTTTAGAGCTCGTAGAGTATTGTTTCCCTTCCTTCACTTAATTCAGCCATTTGGGAACCTTACCAATATGAATACCTCATAGTCGGTCCCTATTATTAAGGGCTATCCTTGTCTAATTGATTTGTCTTAGCCCTTGGCGAACTGTCATGCCTTCCATTTCCCTTCATTCGGGTGTTTAGCAACTATCACTCCTCCCGTCCTTATTGATTTCCCAACACCTTTGAGATCGTCCTTGTCGTTACTCTACCATCTTCCCTTAAGTCTTTGACCCGTACCTCTCTCTGTCTCAGGGGCACTTCTCTCTCTTCACGACTGAGGGTTTGAGCGCTTCTATCTCTTCTGGATTTGACGTTTGGGTGACCCCCTGTCGTCCCGGGGATGATATCTTTCGCCCTTACTCCAATCCGTGTCGTTACATTTAATTATCAGGCATTCAGAACCCCTACGGCCCCTATCCTCAGTTCCGACTCCCCTCTTGAGTCATTCCGAATCTTATACTTATACTCCGGAAATTCATAAAAAGTCGGATTGTTACAGTACCACCCTGAGGAGAATCGCCTCTCCTCAGTCTATACGACGAACCTGAGAGGCAGGACAGGGGCCTCACCATGCACAAGGACTGGCCTGAGAACCCGCAGAAACAGAACCTGCCAGCTTTAGTTAGTTGCTCTTCTGTCAGGAACGCTATGCCCCCAAATGTGGCAGAGTACAGATCCGGGTTCCTTGGTGTCGAGGCACTTGAGGCATTCTGCGTGTTCCTCCCATAAGTTCCCATGGATGTGCTTTGAGATAGTCTCATCCTGAGGTATCTGGTCCAGAAGAACTTGGAAAGGGCCGATCTCGTAAATATTATGTATGCATCAAGGATGAAAGCTGGAGTAGCACAATCGGCTCAAGTTTTTCGAAAGTGTGAATGATGGTTGTAAACTTGTACCGGCCTTGTCTGCTCTGTCAAATATGTCCAAGGTAAAGATCACGAATGGATCATTGGGATCCATTGTCCCAAGCAAGTTCAACATTGTATTTGGAATTTTGTAGATGAAAGCGAGAATATGGCGTCGCTTCACGTCTGGTTTGAATATTTCAAACATTAAACACACCACTTGGACACGTAGTTTCATTGAATATTATGTGCCGAACATTCAACAAAAAGTAGGTAAAATATCAATTTATGGCCTTAAATTTTGACCAACTTTTTGTTTTATCGTTAACTTATATAATTTTGTTACAAACTTTTTGTTTTTTCGTTAACTTATATAATTTTGTTACCAACTTTTTGTTTTTGTATTGGTTTTGGCCAATCTTGGATTTTATCGTGCGAAATCCAAACAAATCTTAATAGACAATTTTCATTTATCAAATAAAAAGGAAAAAATGAGAAATAATTTCGATGGTCAGATCAAATGAGTTGGAAGCCGAAATTAGATGATATTTTCTAATGGCACCATTGGGGTGCTACTAGGGGTAAAGTGAATTGTCAAGTAAAAGAATAAGAGGATCGAACTCAACTATTACAGGACACATGTCGGATTAATTAAGGCTTTTTTGGATAAGGAAATTCATGATTAACTAAAATCAACATAAAAATAAAATTTGATGATAAAATCGTATAAAAAACTAAGTTAATTACAAAAGACAAAGTTTGCACAATGAAGGCTATTTTGCCTAAAAGTTATAGTCATTGTCGGATAATGACAAACTAAAACATGGATTTAATTATATTTCATCTTTTATACCAACATTCCTCAATATCATCTCCTAAATTTCTCCATTTTAAATTTACATAAGAATATAAAAATTTTACTAAATTAATTTTTGGCCCCACATGTGCGTGGACTATTTTGTTGACTTTTTTCGTTGAACTCAATTCACTCAAAAACAAATTTTGTAGACGTAGACGATGATAGTGAAATAAATTTGTCACTAATATTTTTGTAAAATAATATAATAGTAGTATTATTATTATAACGAGGACAATAAATGGCATAAGATATCTGACAAAAGAGCAAAATACAATGCAATTTAAATCTATAAATATATTTTTTATAAACATAACAAATTTAGGAATGAGTTTATGACTTTCGGTTTCATGTACATGAGAATTATAATTTGTTGTCTCTCTCTTTCTAAATAAATAATGATAATTTTTTAGAAGACGATTTTGTTCTCGCCAATTATTTATAGCTCGTCTATGTTTTGCCCTTTTTTGGGGATGAACAGGGTTTTTTTTTGGTAATTTCGTTGGCGAGAGTCGTGGTATCCTTGAGCCTGATGCCTCAACTCGTAACGTAATGTTCAAAGTTTGTCTGATGCCTGTTTTTCTTTCTTGCCGTGGGGGAATGACAGGGACAATTTGGTAATATTTTTCTTGTTGTCACTAATTGTCGTTGGCTCCTGGATATTTGGGTAACATCGGTTTAGAGAAAAATGAACGGGTGAATGAGCCGTGATTTCGTTTTTGTTCGTAAATAATGTTCATCTACACGAAATAATTTGTCATCAAAGACATAAAGTTTCAAACTACGAAAAATTAAGATCGAGAATTTCCAAACGTAGGTTAAGTCTGAGAGATCAGGTTAACTCAGAGGAGTATAGATATATACGCTCGTACTAATCGAGACAACAATTGGCACTTAAAAGGATTATAGTTGTTCGTGTATCACTACAGAGATATAGGTTTACAGATGATCTATAATTCACTGTTATAAACTCGAGAGAGGTCTAACGAACAACAAGAATTGTAGTTAGTAAACCGGAAACCGAGAGAATTGATGAAGAGAGAGCATAGATCATTTATGAACGATAGGGGATTCATAGTCCTGGATTTTTTATCAATCGATTTATTCTATATTAGATTTTATTTAGTTGTTATTTTCATTCTTATATTAAATCTTTTAAACAACTAAATTTCCACCGGCTAGGTTAAGACTTGTTAAGTTGATAATCGACAAAATATTCTGAACAATCTCCGTGGGAACGACTTTTACTTACTACTTTATTATTTGCGCGACCCGTATACTTGCGTGTGCCTTTCTGCGAACAAGCACGTAGAATGCCTAGAGTGGCTTGACACGAAGGATCCTGGATCCGTCCTCTATGTGAACTTTGGGAGCATAACGTTCCTTACGCACGACGAACTGACCGAGTTTGCCATTGGGATTGCCAACAGCCAGCGTCCATTCCTGTGGGTCCTAAGGCCGGACCTCGTGAACGGCGAGACTGCGATCCTCCCACCGGAGTTCATCGACGAGACAAACAGGAGAGGGTTCCTGTCGGGTTGGTGTCCACAAGAGATGGTCCTGAAGCACAGGTCAGTTGGGGGGATTCCTGAAGCACTGCAGATGGAACTCCGTGCTGGAAAGCCTAAGCGCGGGAGTACCAATGATATGCTGCCCAAACTTTGGGGACCAGCAGACGAATACGAGATACGTGTGTGCGGAATGGAAGGCAGGGCTGGAAGCAGGAGGCGGCGACGTGAAGAGGCACGAAGTCGAGAGGGTGGTGAGGGAGTTGTTGGGAGGCGAGAAGGGGAAGGAAGTGAAATGAATTAAGTGTTGGTGGAAGTGGTCACCCCTTTTGGTCAGGGTCGAATTTGTTCTGGGACGCAATCAAAAATGGTTTGAGAATGTCACTTAAAAACATGACACTTAAGAAATATGGGTTGAGAAAAGTGAAAATATGACACTTAAGAAAGTCATGTCATGTGAAGAGGCTGATTGTAGGAGAGCAAAAGCACTAAAAAGCTAATAACTGTAATTTTATAGAGAAACTCTTAGGAGTCATAATAGTGATATCCACCGTTGGATCAAAACACCATTTCTTTTAAAACCAACTCAACTCCTTCACTGGATGCGGCTAACGGTACGTGCACGTAACCGTTACGTGCTTTACTAAATTCGACCAAAATTTTAGTAATGTTTACTAAAAATCGACTTTTTTTAGTAAAATGATTAGTAAATTACTAAAAAATATTAGTAATCGGTTACTAATTTTTCACTGTTTGACCATTCGGAAAGTTAATAAACTAGGTTTAGTAAATCGGCCGGAAAATTTACTAAACTTTTTAGTAACCGATTACTAAAAATAACGTTGATTTGACACTTTTTTTTAGTAATCGTTACTAAAATTTCACTGTTCAACTTTAGTAATCGATTACTAAAAAGTTTAGTAATTTTTTCCGCCGATTTACTAAACTTAGTTTAGTAACTTTCCGAATGGACAAACAGTGAAAAATTAGTAACGATTACTAATTTTCTGTTAAAAAATTAGTAATAGTAGTAATTTTCCAGGTTTCCCGTCCGGATATTTTAGTAATGATTTACTAATTTTGTTAAAAAAATTAGTAAATTACTGTGTCACATAGTAAAGTCGTTTGTAAATTACTAAATTTTTAAAATTTTTTTCGTAATCGTTTACTACTTTTGGAACAAAATTCAGTAACCAATTACTGATTTTAGTAAAGCACGTAACGATTACGTGCACGTATCGTTAGCCGCTTCCCTCCTTCACTCGCTTTCTTCGTTTTTGGGGAAATGGGAAACGAATATCAACAAAGCAAAAGGGGTAAGAAAGTCACAAGTCACGTTGGGGAGGGAAAGAATGAAGAACGAATTATTGAACCAAAAGTCTCTTTTGGTCATTTGGTTTAATAATTCCGCCTTGAGGAAGAAAGCCGACAATCATCCCAAAGAGAAAGGAATAATGGATTGTTTTGGAAAATCAAGTATAGGAGGGTGTTTGTACCGTCTGTCTTATGAGCAGAAGGTCGCCGTTCGAGCCACCGCCTTTTACCTTCTTCATTCGGACAGCGATGCAAGAAGGAATTTTTAAGTGTAGCTTTTTCTATATCACTTCACGGGTCAAACAAATTCCTTAGAGTTTCTAATTTTAACCTATCTCATGGAAAATGTTTCATGTAACTGACAGCAGCACAAGCATGTGTTACTACTAATGATGAGAACCAACCAACCGAAGCATTACTGCATCTTGTCATACTCGTCCAGCTTGTCATTGCATTGGAGAGAACCTTCCTCTTGATCTTCGAGGAATCCACCCAGGTGACGAAATCCTCCATGTTCTGAGCGACGACGAATTTCCGACCTACTCGAATGTGACCCTGCTCGATGTGCGTCACTGCTTCCTTCAAATGCTCCGCGAATTTCAACTGCACCAGCACCGTCGACAGTCTCCGCCTATAAAGGGCGAAGCAGGGATGCAGCCGTGGCCACAGAAAATAGGTACTTCCCCCATACCAATGTCACATTCAGGTCGAATTCAAAACGTTATAGGCGTGAGGCAGATATAATAGCACTATGTTATGTTAAAAAACATGCCTGCAAAAGGATGAAACAGATAACTTATCGCACAATGCCAATGTTTTCTTGGTTGGAATCATCCCCAGTTGTACCTGCCATACAAAAGAAACAGTCCCATTCGCTAATCAAAGAATCGGAGGCTATGAAATTGAAAGCAATGAAATTGTTGACCAGATAACAATGCATCATCCAGGGAGAAGCAGCAAAGCAAATCTATAATAACTCACTAGGAGTAAAAACGGCGAAAGGAGGCGAACTTATCCAGTAATTGTCCCAGTGAAAGTGCTGTGCAAAGGCACCACTGACACAGAGTGAAACCAAAAACTGTAGCTTGATGAAAACATAATCAACTCAAGCTCCTCACTTCTACCCTTTGAACATTGTTTTGTAAAATCAGTCTAAGAGGGTCATCGTGTAGCTAAGTTTATAGCATCAGTTTCTATTTTACTGCTTTCACGGCGCCCAGAATCTATCAACAACACCATAGGTCCTACACATCAAGAGAGATAGGCAATGCGGAAAGCCGTGAGAAAATCTCTCGAGCAATGATTCCGTCATCTGAATCCTAACAGGATCCCTGGAGTCCATCTGCTTTTTATGGCGACCGCATTGTTCACCATGTTTAAGTTCCCCCACCCCGATGAGTCCTCCGACGACCCACGTTTTTTGTGCAAACATCAACTAAACGGATGCCCTTGTTTCCGCACGTCGCTATAGAAAATACTCCTGGACGTGAAAATAAAGCTTTGGATCATATTAATTCAATACTACAAAACTCGGCATGAGCGAATGATTGTGTTTAGGATCGTTTTGAATGGTAACTGAAAGAAGTCCCAGATGAAATTGTACATGTTATGTGTTGGAGGCCGACTTTCGTATATTTGCAAATATAACCCCAACTTCAATTGCGACCTAGTCGAAGGAAAGTTTTACACTGGAAGAACTTCTTTTCAAAATTTAACGAAAAATATCAATAACAAACTTCGGAATGCTTTAGCGAATTTTTAGTTTGTACGAACGCGAGAGAAGGATTCACTTATCTATTCGCGACACCAACTTTTTGTGGATCTTTTCAAGCTAAAACTATAAAATGTTTCTTTCATAGCTTTGAATCTTATGGCATTATTATTTTCTTTAATGAATTTCGTAATTATTTGGCAAGATTGGCCCCGACTTATTTTATTTTATTATGTGGTTTAAACTTTCCTTAAATTAGTTAAGTGATTAATTTTAAGAAATAATAGTTAGGTAATAAATAAAGACTTGGATGATTGATCACAATAATTGATCAGTTTTTGCAGTTGTTTATTCCACTTAAGGCTAATAATATTTAACGTCATAATATGATCCTGTCGAGTTTAATTTGCAATGTTAAAGAAAAAAGAAAAGAAAAGTTTCATGAGCAGAGTCAGAGGCTAACATTATGTAATCATTAACATATTATGACTTCCTGGGTGACAGTTGATGTATACTATCCAGGTCGAACTGAGGATAAACTCTCACAAACACATCGGGATGATTCCATCATTATCGAATGTAGTCGATACGCGATTTGTACGTTTGTCTCAAGTATTTATAGTGGTTCTGGGATTTTATCTAAATAAAATCATCGTCTTTTTTCGTGGTAATAATTTTGAAATGTTTTTTTATAGCCTTTAAATTAAATTTTGAATCTTATGATATTATTCTAACCGCGAATTCGTGGCTCCAACTTTTTCTCGAATTTATTTAGTGAATTTTCAAGATTTGTTTATACCCTTAGATCCATATTTTGAATCTTTTATCCCCATTTATTAATTATATTTGGACGATAGTTTTCCTTAAGAGAACGAAGAAGAAGAAATCACCCCATGTCCCTCCTAGAAAACTCCTATTTTTAAGTAAAGTGTCGATTCCAACAAACCTAATTTTGTTTGTTGTTTAATTCATAGGGAAGGGTGTTGGTAGGGGTGAGCATAGGTTTTGTGTAAAACCGGGAACCGGTCGGAACTGGTATCATATAGTTGGTATCAGTACAAGTTCTCGAATAGATCGGATAAGTTCTAGGTTTTAAATTTTTGAAAACCGACGGTATCGGTTCCAGGTTTTTCCCTCTGAACTAACCTGAAGAACCTAGAACCTAACATAAATTTTACCCAAGTTCCAAGCTTGTAAATTTTATCCAAACCGTTTCTAAATTTTACTTTACCCAATCCGATTCCGATTCACCCCTCGTCTTCGGTCCGAACCAACTCGCAGCTGTCCCTTCCCTTCTAAATTATGTAATGGGAAAATTAGATCTTATTGCCTGGGGGTTTAATGGAGAAGGCGAAGATGAAGGGGGAGGGAAGGTTTTGTCAGGCGACACGATTACTCGCCAGGATCACCACACGTGGAAGTCGACACTGGGATTCGGGACTGTGCTGATCCCAGCTGTCGGTCCATACATGGCGAGAATTGAGCGATTCACTTTTCCAAGGTGAGTGGTGATGGTCTTCGGTTTTTTTAAGACATGTGCTTCGCTAATGATTAACGTGGAATATAATAAGGAAAATATTTTCAGAAATCCTGATCACCTGATCTTTATCCTCTCAAACGCTTCTTCCTCTCTCCTTATCGTCTGATTTGGGAGGAGGGCGGGAATAATAATATAAAAAAATAAAATATCGATTCAAGTTCAATCTCTTCTCTCTCAACACGCTTCTCTCGTCTCCTCTCTCCGTCCCCTCCCAAACGCTTCTTCCTCTCTTCTTCTTCTTCATCACTCCCACTCTCAGTGTTATGCCAGGACTCTTGCAAGGTCCTACGCTTCGCAGATTAAGGAATCATAGTCGAATTTTCTTTAACATTGAAAATAAACATTTAAAGAACTCTTTATAATCCATTAATATATGAAATTGTATCTCCTAATTGTATGACTAAAATGTAAACGCACGGAAGCCCGGTATTAACTCGCAAAACACTTTTCACGTTAGTCTAATAAGACTAAGTACGACTATATTATCCTTTTCGTAACCTTTTCTGCCACCGAACCTTTCCTAACTTCACCGAGTTAGTTCATTCTAGACCGTTACCCTTCCTCGTCGAGTTAACTCATGGGAAGAATACTCTCCCTACTTGTGGATTCACCTTGGGAGCTCTCGTTCCAACTTCCAAACGTGTACGCGAGACTTTTCCATCTTGCCAATCTTTCCACGAATTTATCCCCGTGATTCCCGGACTCGAACGTATTATTTGCAACCCTCATTCGTCCCGCCATTCCAGCTCTAGTTCAAGACCAATTCAACCGGCCATGAAGACTCCTTCATATGCATTCCAAGACACTAAACCACCCGATACTCGTGCCATGGATACCTTCACTCGACCACTCTCCAACACGCCATCACATGTCCTCCCCACTGTGACCGTCACCACCTCACCACCCATTCTACAGGATTACTTGTTAACACATTACCAAGGAGGGAAACCTTCATCCGACCATCTCCTTCTCACCAACAGTCCTTATCAGGACTTCGACCATGAGCATTGCCTGCCCACGAACACAACAAATACCCGGAACACTCACTTATCAATCATCTCCGATGGTTTGAATGGCCCATTAGCGTAATTTACGCAATGACCGAGATTCCTCTTATCAACCCGGAAGAATACCTCACCGATAAGCAGAGACCGAAAATGACCACCCTCATTCTTCAAGGGAAACCGGCCATTCATCATTCATAAGAGTCGAGAACCCTCCCTTAAGTTCCAAGGACCGAAATTCCCTTCCCCTCAAACCAACACACCCACAACACTACACATGCATCAACAAACTGCCACATGCATCATACATCTAAGGCGACGGAATTTTACGCCCAATAAGGAACACAAGAGAGGAGGGAAGAACGGGTTGTACCTTGTGCTTGTGTCCCTTCCCAATTCCATCAACTCCCTCCTCCTTCGCAAGACTTCACCTCGAGGCAATTTCGTTTGAGAATCCGCCTTGGTCGCACTTCCCTTTCTCCTTCTACTCCCGGACATGAGAAGATCGTGTCTCCGGATCAATTTCTTTCTTTTCACACCCTCTGTTTTTTCTTTTCCCCACATCAAGATGGAATTGAACTTTATTTCTTTCATTTTTCTTTTCTTTGTGCTCCACGTGTGACACCAGTGGGGAATTTTATTTCTCCCAAGTCCACCCGTCCCCTCCTCATCAATTTCTTGAGCATAGTCTTCTCACTTGCATGATCAAAATTGATTCAAGGGCCTAATTTCACTCCTTAGTCAAAATGGTCAATTCAAATCAACGGTGGATAATGTCTTTGTAAAAATCCATTTTTTTCCTCTCTCAAGTGAATTAAAGAAAGGTACGAGGGGATCGTTGGAAGGTAACCAAGGTCTTCTCATTCTCTGTCACAGCGTCGTTACTTCCCCGGAAGCACGACTAGCCCTCTCGTTCAGATTCCCCTTAAGCCCCGCCCATACTCACCCAAGTGTTTTGCTCGCGCACTCTCGTGTATCGCTCATGCTCGCACTCAAGGACGCTCGCAAGGACAAGGACTCGTTCACCAAGAACACAAGGAAATGGCCAAGGCACATATTGTATTTCCCAACTCAATCTAACAATATGTCTTGCGCACGCCCCCTTACAACTCTTATTTATAGGGGCATGGGGCATGCATGTTATCTACACATGTACATCATTCAACCAGCTAGAGGATATCAAGGGTCGCCTACTCTAGGCAGCCTAAAGGTCGTTCGCTCTACCTGAACTGTCAGAGGAAGCTCTAGGGTCGCCGTGTCAGAGGAAGCTCCAGAGTCGCCTGCCGCAACGCCAGAGGAAGATTCAGAATCGCCTGCTGCACCCTTTTGGTCATGTCAGACCTGCTCCAGCATGCGTCCGACCCAAGTAAACGACTATCCAGCTTCCCATTGTCGCCGATGACCAGTTTGCTTGTGCCTCCCTCACGAGTCATGCCCAAGGAACCGTCCTGGGCATGCCTTGCCTAGCACCCGTCCGTATGTGCTAACAAACTTCCCCCACCAGAGGAAGTCGACACCCTCGTCGACGCCTTCCTGAGGTACGCTTGCACCTCTTCCTCGAACTGCCACAGGGTGTTCGCCTTCTCCTAGGTGGCCTCCGCCGCCTCCTTGCCCCTCCATTGAACAAGGAACTCTGTTCTACGATTCTTCTTGCTCTGCCCCAAGACGCGATGATCAAGAATGCGCTCCACCTGGAGCTCATGTTGTACCCGTACAGTTGGAGGTGCCCGCTTTGCTTGGACTCTTCCTTCGGTACGATCATCGGCATGGAAAGGCTTCAAGAAGCTCACGTGGAACGTCGGATGAATCTTCATCCTCTCAAGCAGCTTCAACCTGTAAGCCACCGCACCCACACGTTTGATGACTTCGAAGGGACCGTCGTACCTTTGAACCAAACCACGATGGACCCGCTTGCTATTAATTTTCTTCCAAATTTACGGGATGAGCTTAAGCATGACCTTGTCGCCCATATTGAATTCAACCGCCCTCTGACGATGATCAGCGTACTTCTTCATGCGTCTGGCTGCTTTCTCCAAGCTGTCTCGCGCCTCGCTAAGCATCTCATGTTTCTCTCGGGCGCAGCGATAGGCAGCTGGACAAGGGCCACCGAACTGTTGCAGCGCTACCTCTGGTATCTATTTTTTCAAGTGTAGATACCACTTATGGGAGGGAGAAAATTGTCTTATGCCCTCCCACTTCCGAAGTCCTTTCATCGTGGGTGTGCGAACTAGTATTCTCTCCATACTTAGAATTTCGATACGTGTGCTTATTCGTTATGAGTCATCCATGCATTGGTTCTATAAACATGCATTTTAGAGTGTCTGAGAGCTTCCACGTTTACAACACATTCACTCAAGCGCTCATAAGTACATATACTTCGTTCCATCGTGAACGTACATTCGCAATGCATGTTCGAACATTCCCAAGGTGTATATATATATATATATATATATATATATATATATATATTTATAAAAGTTCGGGATGTTACAACTCTCCTCAAGAATCTTTTTACCAATCACCCATCCACCTTCACTTACCTCCATTAGGGTATTTTTATTTCTTTCTCCCACGTCGATTGACTTTCTTTCTTCCGACACCCCCTGCTTGAAAATCGGGTAGAGTGGTTCTCTGTTTATGCTGTTTGCGCTGTTTTGAGTTTAAAGTTCGGGTTTTGATTATTTTTGGGTTGTGGGTTTTCTTGGATTTCTGTTGCCTGCTTTGTTTTGCTATATTTAGCTTGATCGATGATTGATTGTTATCCTCTCTTCTATGCATTCCCTCTGCTTGTCCTTCCTGTTTGGATTTTTATTTTACCAATACCGGTTATGGACTCTTATCATGTGTGATTAGGAATTGGCGGATTGGGAGCACAAAAGTAAGGTCAACGGCAAGATGCATTTCTGCGGCCATAATTCCCATGTCACTACGCTGCTCGGCACCGGCCAAGCTGTTGTATGACAGGAAGGATCAGATCAAGGTGCTCTTTGACAGGGAGACTATTTTTTGTGTTTCCTAGACAGTCTATTTCATTTCCCTCATGTGGGAACTAACTCATGTTTACCTGTATGATTTCGTTTATTTTTTAGTAAGGATATAGTACAAAACACATGTATCAAAATGAGTAATGAAATAGATTTAATGTGGAAGTGTAGACATGGTACCGGAACTTGTACAAGAAGCTATAGGGTAGGTTCTAAGTTCTACAAAATAAGGAACTGGCCATTACAGGATAAGTTCCAGGTCTGAAACCTACCCAACTTTTGTATATTTGCAAATATAAACCCAAGTTCGATTGCGATGTAGTCGGGGGAAAGTTTTACAATGGAAGAACATCTTTTCAGAATTTAACAAAAAATATCAATTGCAAATTTCGGAATGCTTTAGCGAACTTTTAGTTTGTACGAAGGCGTGAAGAATTCACTTATCGATTCGTGACACCAACTTTTTGTTGATCTTCTTAAGCCAAAGCTATAAAATATTTTTTTATAGGTTTGAATCTTATGGCATTATTATTTTCTTTAATGAATTTCGTAATTATTTGGAAAAATTGGCCCGGACTTATTTTATTCTATTATGTGGTCTAACAATATCACGGGTAGAGAATATCAATCTGTCAAGTTTATGACTTACAAGTCATAACAATATCCAACCACCGTCATTTTCTTCTACTTCTGAATGTTTTTCCATCATGGGAAAATATTTCCAACTGATCTTATTAATGTGTCTGGGGACATCATGCATTGATTGTATCAAAATAAAGACCAAAAAATAATAATAATACTCTTCTTGATTCATTTCAATCTTTGTAAAAATCTTGGTAAAAATCTCGAACCTGGTCAGTGCCTTCTTTTTCTCACCGAGCCTTTGGACAAGATGTATAAAGTCCTACTATGGAGGATTGAGATGGACTCAGGACGAACGTCTCTAGAGGTTTTCCTTTTGGCCCGGTGAGCGATCAACCACTGTTTCATACTCGGCCGAGGTCCCAAGCTTCTCCAAGTACCGCTCCCCTAGAAACCACTGTTTCATTTTTGTTCCTTGTTTTTAAGCAAAAGACTCGATTCTAATTTTGTTTGTTTAATTAATTCAAAGGGGAGGGTTGTTGGTTTTATAAATAATATTAAGAAAGTGGTCGGCCACGTGAACACGTCACATTATTGATTGATTCCAACCAAAAGGATTAAAAGATTATATTTTTCCTCCGATGAAAAATATTTTTTTTATCAAGTAGCAGACAATCTACAGCTAATCCATGTGATCTGAGCAAAGAATCGTTAATTAATATTGTAAGAAGGGATTGATTGATTCCAACCAAAAGGAAGAATATATTTATTTATTGGATGCAATTAGTATGCTTCTGTGAAGGAAGTGGGAGTGGGGGAAAGTCTTTGGGTATGTCGGTTTAATAATATTGCCTTTGCCTCTGTGTAAGTGTTTCAGGAAGACAAACCATTCCAAAAGAGAGAGAGAGAGAGAATATGGATTTCATCTCCCCCGTCCTCAAACTGGTCTGCTCTCAACTCATCACCGAGTATGCCCGGATCCACGGCATCTCCGACAAGCTCAAGTCGTGGGGTGAGAAGCTGCCCGGGATCCAAGCCTTTTTGGATTCTGCCGAGGAAAAGCAGATGTACGACGATGACCCCGCTACTGTCCTGTGGCTCGCTGACCTCAGGGACATCGCCTACGACATGGAGGACCTGCTCGACCACTTCTTTGTCGAGGCGAAACGGGAGGCACCCAAGTTGCAGGCCCTGTCACGGTCGTCGAAACTCCCTCACTGCCTCATCGCTTGCTGCTCTCCTTTCCGCCCGCGCACCCTGATCTCCCGTCATCATATGGCCAACGAGATCGATGACATCGACCGAAGATTAAAGGCTGTCTATGACCAAATTCCCTCGCTCCAATTAGTCCAGAACTCAAGGAGTGAGCCTCGCAACGACCAGCCCCGTTTCAAAACCACGTCCCTACCTGAGCCAAAGTTTGTGGGCTGGGAGAGCCAAATGGAGGAGCTGCTTGCTCGTTTGACCGGATCCGAAGCAGCAACTGGCAACTCCATCCCACCCTTTACGGTCATTTCGATCGTGGGGATGGGAGGACTCGGTAAAACTACCCTCGCACAAGAGTTGTATAATCACGAGACCTTGAAAACTGCAGACTTCGCAGTCAAAGCCTGGGTCTGTGTATCCGAAGTCTTTGACTTGGCCGCCATCACCAAGAGCATACTGGACCAGGTAGCCCCGTCTTCATCCAGTGTAGAGAAGGATCTTAATCAGCTTCAAAGTTCTCTGAGAGAGAAGTTATCTGGAAAGAAGTTCCTCCTTGTGTTGGACGATGTCTGGAACGATAAGTATGAAGAGCTCGAGTCCCTGATGAAGCCCTTGTATTCCGGGTGTAAAGGAAGCAGGATTCTACTCACAACAAGAAACTTTGAGGTCGCCAGAGTGATGGGTGATCGTGATCCGAAGCAGTTGGAATTAATGTCGTTGGAGGAGTCCTTGTCTCTGCTTGCCTATCACTCCATAGGTGAGCAAAACTTTGAAGGCCACCCACACCTGCAGGAGATTTCTGTTCAACTGGCGAGAAAGTGTAAGGGGCTACCTCTTTCTATTAAGACGATCGGAGGTATGCTCCGTTTCAAAACTGACGATGAACAGTGGAAGCAAGTGTTAACTCATGGTTCTTGGGACAAAGAGGGGGGAAAGATCCCTCCAGCTTTGAAGTTGAGCTACGTTCATCTTCCCATTCACTTGAAGAGATGTTTCGCAGCTTGTGCATTATTCCCGAAGGATTACATATTCGACCAAGACGAGTTAATTCGACTGTGGATCATACAGGGTTTGTTGCAAAAAGGGACTGCCCGAACTCTCCGAGAAGCGGGGCAGGAAAATCTCCGTCGGTTGGAGGCCGTGTCATTCCTTCAGAAAACGAGGGATGATAAGAATTTATATTCAATGCATGATCTTATCAATGACCTCGCGAAATCCGTTGATGCGCGCTCATACTTCAGCTCTGATGAGTTTAAAGAAGGCTCCACCTCTTGTGAAGTGTTGTTCCTCGACAAAGTTCGTCATGCAGCAATGGTCACTCAATATTACGAACATTGTCTATCAAAGAGATTTGAAGCATTCCGCTCAATGAAGAAGTTGCGAACATTTATGCCATTTCAAATCTCAGAAGGGCGAGAGCGATTTGCCTTTGTCTCCGAGGATGTGATACAAGACTTGATCGTGGATATGAAGAATTTGAGAATGTTGTCGTTACGCTTCTTTAAAATTAAGCATGTGCCAGACCGAATTGGAGAGTTGAAACTCCTGCGTTCTGTGGATTTTTCACATACAGATATCGAAGTGCTGCCGGAATCCATTTGTGACCTGGTGGAGTTGCAATCTCTACTGCTCCGAGGGTGTGGGGAGCTTCAAAAGTTGCCGAGAAACATTCACAAGCTGTCCAATCTTCTCCACCTCGACATAACCGGGGCAAAAGTCTTGCAGGAGATGCCGCCACGGATCGGCGATCTAACAAAACTCGAGATACTCTCAGACTTTGTCGTGGGAAAAGAAGTCGGTCAGGATTTGAAGCAACTGGGACCACTCGTACACCTTCAACAAGAGTTGCACATTCGAAATTTGCTCAATGAAGATGACGTCGAAGATGCGATGATTGCTAATCTATCTGGAAAGGAAGCGGTTCTCAACTTAATCTTGGACTGGGGATCGTGTTCTGCAATTTCACGTGAGGATGACCATCAATTCAAGCTTCTCAACCATCTTCAACCTCCGAAGAAGATTGAATCACTTGAAATATGTCGCTATGGAGCCAAAAGATTTCCAAAATGGTTTCATAATCAATACAATTATGTCATTAGCATAACCCTGACATGTTGTAAAGGCTTGGATTCACTGCCACCATTAGGACAACTTCCCTTGCTGGAAAGGTTGGAAATGAGCGATCTTGAAGGGATATCTTCCATAGGTCCGGAGTTTTACGGGTCTAGAGGGCCATTTTTTGGGTCATTGAAGAAGTTGTACTTCAAGAACATGGGTGCCTGGGAGAAGTGGCTGTACAACGGAGGGGATGAGAACGGCCAGCCATTCCCCTGCCTGCTCCAGCTCGACGTGAGCGAGTGCCCCAAACTGAGAGGAGGGTGCACCCTTAGCCTTCCTTCCCTCGTCGAGATTAATATTGATGGCTGCAATAGGGAATTTGTGACATGTCTGGCAGGCCTTACTTCGATGACCAAGATGAACATTAGAAAAATTCAGGAGTTGGTTCACTTTGAGGGGAGTTTGGCAACCTCTTGGGTCGCTCTGGAAGAGATGAAGATTAGGGAGTGTCCTCAATTTAAGTCCTTCGTGAAAGGGGATGGAGGGAAACAAGTTCCACCTAATCTAAAGGTTCTTGAAATAATAATTTGTGGAGAGTTAGAGAAGCTGCCAGATGATTTATGTGGGCTTACATCTCTTAATGAGATGAGTGTTGTTTATTGTGAGAAGCTGTGTTCCTTCCCTGGTGGGGGATTGCCTTCTTCGTTAAGAAGATTAAAGCTTGATGGTTGCCCAATTCTGCCGCAGTCCCAGCTGATTAGCATCAGGCTTCTGGATTATCTCGAGGAGCTTACTCTATGGAATCTGGAGGGACTCGTGTCGATTACAGAATTAGTTGATGATGCTAGTCCCCTCTCTCGTTCTCTGCGAAAATTGGAAATTGAGAATTGTGGATGCCATACGACCTTGACGGACAGCTTGCAACACCTGTCCACACTCTCTCGGCTTAGCCTCTGTGATTTACCAGCCTTAGAGACGGAGATATTCTCTTCACTCCCGTGCAACCTGTCCTTTTTTGAGCTTGACAGATGCCCGGGGGTGAAGTCTTTGCCTCATGACATCCACCACCTCACATCCCTAAAATCACTATTTATTTATGACTGTGAAGGCATCGAGCTTATCATCGAGTGGAAGTCTGCCTCCCAATCTGGATGATCTTTACATTGGGAGATGTAGAAATCTGAATAAACCAATTAAGGAGTGGGGGTTGAGGGGTCTCACCGCCTTACGAGGATTGACCATCTGGGGAGAGATGGAGTGTGTAGATGAGATGGAGTGTTTTCTGTAAGCAGGAAGACTCTGCCTTGGACACACGAGCTGAGAAAGGAGGAGGGAGAGAAACATATCGGGCCCCTGCCTTGAATAAGAAGAAAGGAGATGAAGCCATGCCCAGACTTGAGGATAGTCGAGCCCACATGAAGGACAGATTAGTAATTCAATAAAGGGTTGTTACATGGGGATGCTATTATAAGAAGGGTGAGTGTCGTCTGTTTTAGATAGAGAATGGGGGATTCGATTCTGGTGTGAAATAGAATGTGGGAAGCAGACCCGGATCTTTTCTTCTGGTCTAATCTTCGTTTCCATCATTTCCATTCCGCTTTCATGGTATCAGGGCAAAAGAGGAGGTGATGGAGATACAGAACAGGCAGTTGACGGTGGAGACACTTGATAGCCCCCAGTCGCCGTACTTCATCAATGCGGCGGAACTGCAGGTGACGTCGTTGGTCTCTCCGGAACTAGCAGACGGGAACTATGCTTCGTGGCGTAGAGCGGCGGAACTCGCGTTATCCATCAAAAACAAACTGGGATTCGTAGATGGGACAATCCCGAAACCGGATGATGGAGGAGCGCTGCATACCGCGTGGAAGAGATGTGATAACTTGGTAAAATCATGGCTGCAGAGGTCTGTTTCCGTTCCCATTGCTTCAACCATCCTTTATCTTGATACTGCGAAGGAGATTTGGGATGAGTTGCAGGAACGTTATGGGGAACCCGATGATGCAAAGGTATGTCATCTCCAGTTGCAACTTTATAGCCTGGAACAAGGGGGTCATTCTGTATCCGTGTTCTACAATGAGTTGCTTTCCCTGCTACGGGAGTTGAGGATGTATCGACCAAACCCACGATGCGACTGTGGAAAATGCGATTGTGGCTGGGAAAGGCTTTACGCAGAGCAACAGCAGAAGGATATGGTCTTTAAATTTCTCAACGGATTGAGTCGGGAGTATGGAGCATTACGGTCGCAAATTCTCATGCGCCGACCCTTCCCCACTCTAGGAGAAGCCTATAACGTTATACAAAGGGAAGAAGCGCAGCGGAACTTGAGGACAGGAGGGAGAATGTTGCCCCTGAATCCCATGGCAGCTGCATTAAAACCAGACGAGCATCAGGGAGTTGGAGGAAATACAGGCCACATCGCAGCCTTTCAGGAACGGAGAAACAGAGGAGAGTTATTTTGTGAGAATTGCAAGAAGAAAGGGCATCTCAAAGACAATTGTTACTTCCTTATTGGATTTCCACCCAATATGAGAGGTTCGGCTGCTACGAGAGGAGGAAGAGGACGTGGGCGCGTTCAGACGAGTCAGGGGAGTCTTCCTAGCGAGAGGAGAGCCAATGCGGTGGTGGAACCTGACCATAAGACGTTGTCCCAGCCGAGTTCGCAAATGAATCTGACAGAGCAACAGATGCAAAGGCTTCTGGTCCTTCTCAACGAGGAAAATCCAGGCCGCTCAACGTCCATAGGTAACCAAGGACAAAACAACAAACCTGAACCCCTTCAAAACGAGCCAAATGCCTTTCAAGGTAGTCTTTCTCTTGCGTCTAAAGCCATTTGGGCAAACCAAACATCCTGGATATTGGATACAGGGGCCACTGACCATATTGCCTCCCAATTAGACCTTTTCTTCACTCGTGAAAAGCTGACCACTCCCTTGCAGATACATCTACCGAATAACCAATCTGCTCTTGCCACCCATATAGGCGACATTAGGATCAGTGATACACTTACTTTGCGAAATGCTTTATACGTGCCTTCTTTCCTCTTCAATCTTATTTCCATCAGCAAACTAACTTCTGAAAAACCACTTTGTTGTGTCTTCTCTTCTGATTGGTGTATTATTCAGGACACCAAGAGCTGGATGGTGATTGGATCTGCTGAGCGAGAAGGAGGATTGTATGTGGTTCGTCAGATAAGTGGAGATACAGCATCGAGCGCTCTGTCTCAAGTCAGCACTACTGCACTTCTTCCACATGGGCATACACATCTGCATGTTTTCAATACTACTAGACATTTTACGACCTTGGATGACTTTGATCTTTGGCATCTGCGCTTAGGACATGCGCCAGTAGATAAGACCTCTTCTCTTCAAACCATAGATCCTTCGATTGCTATGCTGCCGCATAATGCTTGTTCCGTGTGTCACAGAGCAAAACAGAAACGTCTACGTTTTCCTTTAAGCAAAATACAAACATCTGCACCTTTTGAGCTCTTACACTGTGATGTTTGGGGCCCCTCTCCTGAGATCGCTTTGGGAGGTTATCGCTACTTCCTCACAGTGGTAGATGATCATACGAGAGTAACATGGGTTTTTCTTATGAGTCATAAATCCGAAGTAAAAAATTTGCTACATGAATTCTTCTTGCTTGTGGAGAACCAGTTCTCCTTGAAGGTTAAGATGATTCGTAGTGATAATGGTGGGGAGTTTGATCTTGATTGTCTTTACAAAAGTTTAGGCATTGTTCATCAAACTTCTTGCGTAGCCACGCCACAACAAAATGGCGTGGTCGAACGCAAACATCAGCATCTTTTACAAGTTACCCGAGCCTTGCTCTTTCAGGCTAAGCTCCCCTCTAAGTTTTGGGGTTATGCATTGCTTGCTGCCACTCATATCATTAATCGCTTGCCCTCTGCCATGTTAGGACAGAAAACGCCTTTCGAGAAACTTTTTCGCAAACCACCTTCATATCAGTATTTTAAAGTTTTTGGCTCATTGTGCTTTGCCTGCACCACGTCTCCAGGACGAAGGAAGCTTGATCCTCGTGCTCGGAAATGCGTTTTTATAGGGTATCCTTTTGGCACTAAGGGATACTACCTCTTTGATCTCGAGACTCAGCATGTTTTCATTTCGCGTGATGTGGTCTTCTATGAAGGAATTTTCCCATTTCATACCTCTATAGCGGATCCTGCTATCCCTCACAACTTGGTTTTACCTCTAGTAAACCCCTTTGACATTGCTTATACAGACTACCCTTCTGATCTGCGTTTCACAAACCATGATACTGCATCGTGTTTGGATTCTCATGATATGAATGCATCTCCTAGCACTACATCTTCACAGCATAGTCCTGACTTGCGGCGCAGCACTAGACAGCGACAGCTCCCCACTTATCTACAGGACTATCACCACAATCTTCTTACTCGAGCAGCGGATCCGGTTCTCTCCAGCGGGTCCGTTTCCAGTCCTTCTTCTTTTTCGTGTCTTTCTTCAGTTGCATACCCTATTGAGAACTCCCTTTCATACTCACGACTGTCCAAACCCTTTAGAACCTTTGTTTTGTCCCTAGAAACACACGTGGAACCACAGACGTATAACACGGCCAAAGATTTTCCATGTTGGCAAGATGCCATGACGGTTGAGCTAGCTGCTCTATCAGACAACCATACCTGGGATATTGTTCGTCTGCCACCGGGGAAGCGTGCAGTTGGTTGCAAGTGGGTATACAAAACAAAGCTCCGGGCGGATGGATCGGTGGAGCGATACAAAGCTCGCTTGGTGGCAAAGGGCTATACCCAGCGGGAAGGATTTGATTATCAGGAGACCTTCAGTCCCGTGGCCAAACACTCCACAGTTAGACTCTTCCTTGCTTTAGCTGCTATCAATGGCTGGCTATTGCGGCAATTCGACATCCATAACGCGTTTCTCAATGGAGATCTTTCTGAAGAGGTCTACATGCATTTGCCACCCGGTTTGGACATTCAGGGGGAGCACAATGCATCTCGTCCAATGGTCTGCAAACTGAAGAAATCTCTTTACGGGCTAAAACAGGCTTCAAGAGAGTGGAATAACAAGCTGACTTCCTGTTTGGTGGGAGATGGCTTCTGTCAATCCAAATCGGACTACAGCCTCTTCACGAAGAAAGGGGCAGCAGGCTTCATTGCGGTATTGGTATACGTGGACGACATGGCAGTAGCGAGCACGTGTGAGGAGTTGGTTGACGATTTGAAGAAGAGCTTACAAGGGGAGTTCAAGGTGAGAGACCTGGGCACCCTAAGATACTTTCTAGGACTGGAGATTGCAAGAAACATGGAGGGAATACTGGTCTCACAAAGAGGATATGCAGTGCATCTCTTGGAAGATTTGGGAAAACTGGCAGCAAGGCCAAGTTCCATACCAATGGTTCCAAATCACAAAATGAAGAGAGGAGACGATGAACAGGTGGTAGATGCAAGTGCGTATCGTCAACTGATAGGAAAGTTGATATATCTGGGGATCACGAGACCAGACCTCACCTTTGCCGTGCACATGCTGGCTCAGTTCATGGACAAGCCGAACAAGCAGCATTGGGACGCGGCTTGTTATGTCCTGAGGTACCTGAAAGGAGCTCCTGGAAATGGCATCTTCTTTCCCAAGAATTCTAAGCTCCAGCTGCAGGCCTTCTCGGATAGCGACTGGGGAGGGTGTGCTGAAACGAGAAAGTCGACCACAGGCTTCTGCATCTTCCTAGGGGACTCACTGGTGAGTTGGAAGTCAAAAAAACAGACTACGGTTTCGAGGAGTTCCTCAGAGGCAGAGTACAGGGCACTTGCCACAACAACGGCAGAGATCATGTGGATGAGCACGCTTTTGGAGGACTTTGGGGTCAGAACGCAGCTCCCGGTATCTCTCTATTGCGACAACAAGTCGGCCATACACATAAGCAAAAATCCGGTCTTCCACGAGCGTACAAAACATCTGGAGATCGATCTGCATTTTGTGAGGGAGAAAGTGGAGAAAGGGATCATTCGTGTGATGCATGTGAAGACGGAATATCAGCTCGCAGACATGTTCACGAAGGCATTACACCCAAGTAGGCTGAATTTCCTGCTAAGCAAGGTGGGAATGAAGAACATATATGGCTCCCACCTTGAGGGGGAGTGTAAGCAGGAAGACTCTGCCTTGGACACACGAGCTGAGAAAGGAGGAGGGAGAGAAACATATCGGGCCCCTGCCTTGAATAAGAAGAAAGGAGATGAAGCCATGCCCAGACTTGAGGATAGTCGAGCCCACATGAAGGACAGATTAGTAATTCAATAAAGGGTTGTTACATGGGGATGCTATTATAAGAAGGGTGAGTGTCGTCTGTTTTAGATAGAGAATGGGGGATTCGATTCTGGTGTGAAATAGAATGTGGGAAGCAGACCCGGATCTTTTCTTCTGGTCTAATCTTCGTTTCCATCATTTCCATTCCGCTTTCATTTTCCTCCTACTACTGTTGATGGAGACTTGAGTCGCCGCCTCCCTTCTTCCCTCGTCAGTTTGGATATTCGGAATATGAAGAAGTTGGAGAGGGTGGATGGGGGACTCAGACACCACCTCACCTCCCTTCAATCTTTGAATATTGATAACTGTGAGAGGCTGAAGTGTTTACCAGACGACGGCCTCCCTGACTCCCTGGAATCTCTCAGCATTCGTAGATGTACGGAGGAGGAGTTGAGGGAGAAATGCAGGAAGGGGAAAGGGGAATATTGGCATTCCCACCTCCGACTCATCCCAATTGTTATTATTGGGTAGATTCAAATAATTTAAAATATATGTCAAAAACATCAATTTTTAATTTCCTTTCTTTAAGTCTAGTGCCTGGAAAATCTTTACATTATCTTTTTTACTACGTAAGTTTTATAAGATTTTCCTTGTTTCAACCGAAAATTGAACCCCGATACACGTGAAAGGTTGTTCTACGCAACCTTGTAACTCCTCTCGATCGATGACAATATTGTCCCTTCAACGATCGTGGCCATGCTAGTTTTACGGAAAAATATAGCCGAGCGAGAGTCACAGGCGTGGCGATATCGAACAGAAATTTCATTTTCATTTCGAATCTTATAATGCAACTTTTTTGCAAGAATCAGTTTTTTGCAGTCTCGTCCATTCTTTTTCAACATTTAACTATTAATGAAAATCCATTGTATATTTTGCGATCATTTCATGTCATATATATATATATAGAGAGAGAGAGAGAGAGAAGACATATTTTAGTAGAATGACTACATTTAGTTCTTACACGACTAAGACTATATGATGTCAATTCAAATAAATTGCCACTAGTTTTAACAATAAAATCCGTCAATTGGTTTGAATTGAGTAACTCCAACTAAAAATGATGGGCTATCCATACATTGTCTCGTTACTTACAATAATAAAAAGTTTAGAATACCAAAATACAAATTTATTTTAGTATGATAAGATATTGACACTAACAATTTGATATTATTTTGTTATGGAGAGTCAGCCTTCCTTTAGTTTAGTGTTACAATTCAAGTACGAGTAAAATAATAAATCTCTTGACATAGGACTGGAAAACATTTTCGTGTTGTATGAAGATTTGTCTCACTAATTTTAAGATAAATTTAAATTTAAATATGAAGATGAAAAACTGAATAAACTCAAATTCAAATATTATGAAAATTATTATTAAAAATAAATAAATATCAACATGCCAAAACATGATGGTTGAGCATTTTTTTTAACTGTTGTATTTTGGTACAAGATTTATTCATTCACACGAGAGCTTGTCCAAACACTTCTTCCAAGTCAAGGAGCCGGACGGGCTCAAGGCATCTTTGGCGAGTCCCTTCCCTTCCATTCCATCGCTGTCTTCTTCATTACCTTCCCCTTTTTGCCTGCAAACAGCTCCCGTATGACATCCTTAATCTCACCCCTGATCACGCTTCCCGGCAAGCTTCCAGTCCAACCTTCCATTCCGTGGATGAGTACCTTGCGTTTGGCTGCTGGTCTCCAAAGTTAGGCCAACAAATCATTGGCACCCCTGCACCTAGGCTTTCTAGCAGCGAGTTCCATCCACCATGCATTAGGATTCCCCCCACTGGCCTGTGCTTCAGCCCCTTCTCCTGTGGGCACCAACCTGACAAGAAACCTCTCTCCTTTCTGGTTGACAAACGATGGAGGGAGGGTCGCAGTCTCTCCGTTCATGGGCCTTAGGACCCAGTTGAAGGAACATTGGCTGTTTGCGAGTCCCATGGCAAACTCAGTCAGTTGCCCATGTGTCAGGAATGCTACGCTCCCAAAGTTCACATAGAGTACGGACCCGGGCTCCTTGGAGTCGACCACTGTAGACATTCAACATGCTCCTCCCAATGATTTCCATGGATGTGCTCTGAGATGGAGTTTTCTTGGTGTATCTTCTCAAGGAGAAAATGGAAAGGGCCGATCGTTTAAGTCTTTGGTATCAAGGGTGAAATTGAGTCCATGCATTCCGCTCTAGCTTCTCGAAAGTATGAATGATTGTAACATCGGCTTTATCAGTTCGGTCTAAAACATTCTTGATGAAACTCATGAATGTGTCCTCCTCATCAACTGCCCTGAAAAGGTATGGCATGTCGCAGGGTCTCATGTTCTTCATTCCCGGGATCCAATTGATGGTGCTTTCTGACCCACCGATACCAAATATCTTGTCAGGTTCATCTTCGCAGAACAATACAACTATCAAAATACATTCTTTTGAGGAAAACCTCGGCCCTTCTCTTGTAACGAAGGATTACATACCGTTCAATGGTTTGATGCATTTCTCCAAGAACGACCTGTAATACTTCAACGCAAGCATGGAGCAAGCAGCTATAGTGAACAGGTGTACAAGCGGGATGCCGAACTTCTCAGAAGCTGGGCTAGTGACAAAGTTCAACAAACCAGCCGCCACGATGTGGGAGACATGTGGGAAATCTGAACTCTCCTTGAGCATCTTCTCGATGAGATCCTAGAAAGGGCCAACCATCAAAGTCCATGAGGAATCACATAGGGCAGGGAGGTCCTGGGTGGCATCTGCATCCGAGGGAGGGAGTCCTGATAACTCTATGAAAGTAGAGTTATTTATGTCAATTTCATACCTATAAATTGTTAGATTTGTGAAATATCGCATTGTATATTATTTCCTATTAGTTCACATTACTCTCGAGAATTTGGATACTGTCAAATTTTGGGTTTATTTGCAGATAAAAACGGAAACAAGAAGATTTTGGCATATCTACAAAGATTATGTGCAAGGGAAAAGATTTGAAGGTCACGTGTGAAGATAACTAATTGAAGAAAAAATATTTTATTACAGATTTTCAGAGATTCCCTACTTTATTTTTTTAGGACCATTAAAGGACTTTTTCCCTTAAACTAGAGAGATACGATATTCCACAGGAGATCCGACGGGAGAGGAAGGATTTGAAGAGAAGGATTCGACCAGAGGGAGAAGAAGGGAGTTAGCTTATTGTTTTAGGATGCCTTTCGTTTGTTTGAATTGTGTCTCGAAAACAATGTCCGGCTAAACTTTCTTTACTAGGATTATGTTGAACTGAATTGCATAGTTAAATTTCCTGAACTCGTTTTAGAACAAATTTGTACTTTGGATGTTTACTTACTTCATTTGATCTTAATGCATGCAATTTGTCTGATCAACGAATTGTAATGATTTGTTATCCTAATTTAAACTCGGGAGAGGAATTTTAAGAGAGAACAAGAACGAAATATCCTTGTTTAATATCGCGGGAGCGAATTGGCTAGTAAGTAGTATCGGGAGATATACTTCTAGGTAACCAATAAAAGATTGAATCTTAATGTGTTCTGGCCTTCGTAATTCACTATAGGGATATAGGTTTATGATGGTTTAGAATAATCCTTTGTAAACTCGTGAGATGTACTTAGGGACATAAAAATCCGGTTAGTAAACATAATTAGTATAAATTTGGGATAAACGAGTAAAGGGGTTTAACGAAACAAGGAGGGGATACTTGATCCTAGGCTTTTCCGTGTATTAAATTCCGATTTTTTGCTTTGATATTTATTTCTTGCTAGTTTAATTTTCAGATTTAAAAACTCAATTTTTCGTATTTGCTTGGCTACATAAAAATTACAATTGTGTATGCTAAAGGATTTTAATTGCTATCATCGTGGGAACGATAACTCTACTCATTTCTATATTACTTGTTGCGATCCGTATACTTGCGGTGTGCGAATATAGCGATCAAGTTTTTGGCCCCGTTGCCGGGAAAAGATTTTAGAATCTTTTACTTACAACGAAAGCAATTTGTGTTGACCAAGTTGTTTAATTTTTTTTCTCTTTTTCAGGTGTATGTGCCGCTCGCATAGCGAAGATTTATTCGTGTTCGATTCTGAGATTGAGAGGATATTTCGAGCACTGAGAAGGAGTCAACGGAGCACGATGGTAGACGTAAATCAGAACAACGAGATTCAAGAAGTTAATCCACCAGCTCCGGGAAGGACGATGCAAGACTTCGCTTAACCTACTCCCCATGAGCCCACCAGATTTCTTCGTCCAGCAATTCAGGCTCAGAATTTTGAGATCAAGCCGTTCATACTCTACATGATTGAGAACTCAAGTTTTGGAGGCTTGACAATCGAAGACCCTCACTGGCACCTCACTCGCTTCGAGGATTTATGTGACACGTTTAGATGCAATGGAGTGTCAGCTGATGTAGTCCAAATGAGATTGTTTCCATTTTCGTTACGGGACAAGGCTCGATCATGGCCTTATTCCTTGCCGGAAGAGGCAGTCCGATCATGGGAGGATCTTTCGAAGCTATTCCTGGCAAAATACTTCCCACCGAACCGAACTGTAAGGATCAGGAACGAGATCATAACCTTCCGTCAACATTCAACTGAATCCATGTATGAAGCTTGGGAGCGTTTCAAAGAATTATTACGTCTATGCCCACACCATGAGATCCCGAAGTGGATGCTCATGCAAAGCTTCTACGATGGCTTGGCAGATCAGCTTCAATCCACAGTAGATTCTGCTGCAGGAGGAACTTTGATGAACAAGACACCTGAGGAATCCTTGGAGTAGTTCGAACAAATCGCCAACAATGGTCAGTGAAAAACATCAACAAGAGGAGTCGCCGGGCTGCATCAAATGGATACAATGACATTTATAAATGCTCAGCTTGAGCAACTCACCAGGGAAGTCGCTGCACTCCGAACTCCAAAATCGGTATCTAATAGCGTGTATTATGATGTGAAGGGAGATGAGGACCAGAGAGAAGCGCCAGAAGTAAATTATGTAGGCTCCAATCCACGGAACAACCCGTTTTCCAACACCTCCAATCCTGGCTGGAGAAATCACCCACACTTCTCATGAAGAAATAACACAGGGCCACAAGAACCAAGTCAACCGCGGATGAATCAGCCTCCTGGTTTTATGACCACAAAACAGCCACCGACAGGTGAGAATAGGCCTAATGTTGATGAATTACTAACTCGGTTACTTGCCAATCAGGAGGAGACTCGAAAACAACAAGAGGAGGTTCAAAAACGTCAAGAGATGATCCTGAAGGACCATGCTACATCCATTAAACAATTGGAAGTACAAATAGGGCAAATTGCGAGTTCTATTACCAGCAGACCACATGGAACTTTACCAAGTAACACCGAGGTAAATCCCAAAAGAGAGCATTGCAACGCCGTCACCCTTCGCAATGGTCGTGATTTTCGAAGAAGACTTCGAAAAGATGGAGGTGGAGAAGGAACAAGCTAGAGAGAAGAGCCACAAACAGAAAACAAGCGAAGGAGGAGGCGAGACAAATGATAAGGGGCCGACCGATGAAGCAACCACAAAGGTACACACCTCGAAACCACCATTTACCCAAAATTCCTTTTCCGTAAAGGCTTAAAAAAACTATTGATAAGCAATAATTCAGAAAGTTTCTTGATGTTTTTAAGAAGTTGCAGATTAATATTCCCTTTGCGGAAGCTTTGGAGCAATGCCCAAATATACCAAATTCATGAAGGAGGTGTTGTTAAAAACGAGAAGAATCGATGAGTATGAGACTATTGCACTTATTAAGGAGTGCAGTGCCATATTGAAAAAGAAGCTACCACCTAAATTAAAAGACCCAAAAGTTGAACATCGGAGAGATTATGAAGAAAATCGTGAAATTTCGATCATATTGGGAAGACCTTTCTTAGCCACAGGACAAACTTTGATTGATATGCAAAATGGCGAGCTAACCATACGTGTCCATAATCAGGAGGTAACTTTTAACATTTGTAATGCCATGAGTATGCCTAACGAGACTGATGAATGCAGCTTCGTGGATGTGACTGATGAAATCTTGTTTGGAGAATTATGTGAACAATACGTGGTTGCACCAATCGAAGAGTGGCCACAAGAGGATGAACCAGAAGATGTTGTAACGAAGAGTGATGAAGTTGAGATAGAGCAGGCTGCATATATGCGTCATGTGCCACGGGCTGAGCCATTGGAACGCCCCATCTCTGTAGCAAAACCATCAATAGAAGAGTCACCGGAGCTGGAACTTAAACTGCTACCGTGGCACCTGAGGTATTCATTTTTAGGTTCAGGTAGTATTCTTCCAATTATTATTTCTGCTGCATTATCTAACAAACAGGAAGAGGAACTATTGCAAGTGCTTCGAGAACACAAAACAGCTCTTGGATGGAGCATTGCAGACATTAAGGGAATTAGTCCTACGCTATGCATGCACAAGATCAGGCTTGAAGACAACAAGAAAGCTTCGATCGAGCAACAGAGGAGGCTCAACCCGAATATGAAAGAGGTGGTAAGAAAAGAAATAATAAAGTGGCTAGATGTAGGAATCATATACCCCATCTTAGACAGTTTTTGGTTAAGTCCAGTTCAGTGCGTTCCAAAGAAAGGTGGCATGACCGTGGTGGAAAACGAAAAGAACGAGCTCATCCCAATGCGAACAGTCACCGGTTGGAGGGTTTGCATGGATTATCGGAAACTAAATGCAGCCACCTGCAAAGATCATTTTCCTTTACCTTTTATTGATCAAATGCTTGATCGTTTGGCTGGAAAAAGTTTTTATTGTTTTCTTGATGGCTATTCAGGTTACAATCAAATTGCAATCGCACCGGAAGACCAGGAAAAGACAACATTCACCTGCCCTTATGGAACGTTCGCCTTCCGCCGGATGCCTTTCGGATTGTGTAACGCACCTACCACTTTTCAAAGGTTCATGACTGCAATTTTTACTGATATGATCGAGCAAAGTATTGAGGTATTTATGGACGATTTCTCTGTTTTTGGATTATCTTTCGAGAATTGCCTTGAGAATTTATCTGCAATGCTTACTCGATGTGAAGAAACTAATCTTGTTCTCAGTTGGGGGAAAAGTCACTTTATGGTTCGTGAAGGAATTGTTTTAGGCCACCGAATTTCAGAATGTGGAATTGAAGTCGATAAAGCTAAGGTCGAAACAATTGAACGCCTACCACCACCTTCATCTGTGAAGGGAGTGCGTAGTTTTCTTGGCCATGCAGGTTTTTATAGAAGATTTATCAAGGATTTCTCCAAGGTAACGAAACCACTTTACAACCTATTGGAGAAGGATACCGCATTCATCATTGATGGCAAATGCATGGGGGCATTCCTCGAGCTTAAAAAGAGGTTAGTTTCTGCACCAATTATTGTTGCACCAGATTGGTCAATGCCTTTTGAGCTAATGTGTGATGCAAGTGACTTTGCTGTGGGAGCTGTGCTTGGCCAGAAGAAAGATAAGGTATTCCATGCAATTTATTATTCTAGTAAAACCTTGGATAGTGCACAGGTAAATTACACGACCACTGAGAAAGAGATGTTGGCCATAGTTCATGCTTTTGATAAATTCAGATCTTATCTTATTGGATCGAAAGTTATTGTACACACGGACCATGCAGTAATAAGATATTTAATTTCAAAGGCTAATGCAAAACCGCGACTAATTCGATGGGTGTTATTGCTTCAAGAATTCAATCTTGAGATTATTGACAGGAAATGAGCGGACAATCAGGTGGCAGACCATTTATCAAGGCTAGAAAACGACAACAGGATCCCAGATGGAACACTTATAAATGATGCGTTTCCCGACGAACAACTGTTTGGGGTTGATATGGCTACACCATGGTATGCTGATTATGTGAACTACATTGTAGCTGATATCCTACCTCCAGATCAGTCATACCAACAAAGAAAAAGGTTTTTACATGATGTTAGATATTATTTTTGGGATGAACCACTTTTATTCAAAAAGTGTGCAGATCAAATCATTCGAAGATGTGTACCAGAAGAGGAAATGCAGAAGATATTAGATCAGTGCCACGCATCGCCTTATGGTGGGCACCACGGCGGCCACAAAACAGCGGCAAAGGTTCTTCAATCAGGTTTTTTCTGGCCTTCATTATTTAAGGATGCACGTCAATTTGTTGCTCATTGTGATCGCTGTCAACGTGTCGGTAATATATCTCGCCTGATGAAATGCCTTTGAAAAATATTCTAGAGGTTGAAATTTTTTACGTATGGGGGATTGATTTCATGGGACCATTCGTTGAATCATTTAGAAATCAATATATTCTTGTAGCTGTGGATTACAAGTCTAAATGGGTAGAAGCTATTGCTTTGCCGACTAACGATGCTAGTGGAGTTTTGAAGTTTCTAAAGCAGATATTCACACGATTTGGGACACCGCGCGCAATAATAAGTGACGGAGGTTCACACTTCTGCAATGTCAAATTCAATGCCCTCATGAAGAAATATGGCGTGAATCACAAGGTAGCATTGGCCTATCATCCTCAGACGAGTGACCAAGTTGATGTATCCAATAGAGAAATCAAAAGAATATTGGAAAAGACGGTTAGCCCAAATCGGAAGGATTGGTCGCGCAAATTGGATGATGCTTTATGGAGAGGTTAAATGACCAATGTAAGTTCAAAGTAAATGCAAGTAGAGTGAAACACTATTTGGGAGGAAGTGTCGATCAAGGTCAGTCGACATTGTTGATGAGCAAAGCATGATTACTTGGGAACGTCAAGCCGAGGACGTAAAACCAAGCGCTTCTTGGGAAGCAACCCAAGTTCTTTCTTATTTTTCATTTTCGTAGGTTTAATTACTTTCATTTTGATTATTATTTCAATTTAACGTCTTCAATTGTCATGTTTAGGGGTGAAAAGTGGCACAGACTCACATAAACTTTGTGCAGCTGCATCGAAATTTCGTGCAGTTGCACTGTCGACGAGCACAAAGTCACAGAAACTTTGTGCAGCTGCATCGAAAAAGTCGTGCAGCTACACGACAGCGGAGCGGAGAACCACATAAACTTTGTGCAGTGGCACCGATATCTCGTGCAGCTGCACCATAACGACCTCAAGTGCACAGAAACTTCATGCAGTGGCACGGAAATCTCGTGCAGCTGCACCCAAATAAAAAATAAAAATAAAATAAAAAAACCTCGGTCAATTATTCCTTCTTACCCTAATCCATTTATTTCTCTTTTCCAGGTAAGTAATCATGCATCCAAAATCATGAAGCAACCAACTCCACCCTCGATGTTTGATGAGGACGATGAGGATAGCGACTCGGATGCTACAGCTTAGTGAGTACACATATTCTCTCTCTTTTTGAGTATATCTTACTTATTTACTTTCGCACCGAGGACGTTGCTATGTTTAGGTTTGGGGGTGTTGTATGACATTGAGTGGTGGTGAATTTGAAAGTGATATTTACTGAGAGTGAGTCGTGTTTGGGTCAATTTTTTTTTTTACTCCTCAGCGTAGCCTTAGAAACTTGAACAGGGAATGTCTTTATTCGATGATGCGCTTAAGGTTGCATTCATAGAGTGCGGAAAGATGAAGTTCTTTGCAAAAGTGTGCTGAAATTGCTCGAATTTTGAAAAAAAAAAAAGATATCCCAGTAGGAAGCATGCTTAGCGGCGACATGTTACATCTCCTTAGAATGCATGGTGACTAGTGACAAGTTGAGTAGCCTGAATTATCTCTTGAAACGAAGTTTTTGGTCATTGTGTTAAAAAAAAAGAGAAAAGAGACAATAAGGTTGCCAAGGCTCTGAGTACCAATGTTCAGGTAAAAATTAAAAAAAAAGAAAGAAAAAAAAAAGAGAATAGAAAAAAAAATGATGTTGCCTGAATATATGCTTGTGGTGTGAGTCTTCCATGCTAGCTTGAGTGATTGATCCGAGGGGTGCCTTATCACCTAATGCCTTGGTTCAACTGAACCGGGACTCATTGATTGAGAACTCGCTACATGAGCTTTTGCCGGAATTAGATGATACATTTAGAGTCGTGCAACCGTAAAAAAGAAAAAGAAAGAGTAATAAAAAAAAGGTGTTGTATGACATTGAGTGGTGGTGAATTTGAAAGTGATATTTACTGAGAGTGAGTCGTGTTTGGGTCAATTTTTTTTTTTACTCCTCAGCGTAGCCTTAGAAACTTGAACAGGGAATGTCTTTATTCGATGATGCGCTTAAGGTTGCAATCGTAAAGTGCGGAAAGATGAAGTTCTTTGCCTAATGTGCTGAAATTTTTCGAATTTTGAAAACAAGATATCCCAGTAGGAAGCATGCTTAGCGGCGACAAGTTACGTACCCTTAGAATGCATGGTGACTAGTGACGAGTGGAGTAGCCTGAATTATCTCTTGAAACGAAGTCTTTGGTCAATGTGTTGAAAAAAAAAGAGAAAAAAAAATAATAAGGTTGCCAAGGCTCTAAGTATGTTCAGGTAAAAATTGAGAAAAAAAGAAAGAAAAAAAAAAGAGAATAGAGAAAAAATGATGTTGCCTGAATATGTGCTTGTGGTGTGAGTCTTCCATGCTAGCTTGAGTGATTGATCCGATGGGTGCCTTATCACCTATTGCCTTGGTTCAACTGAACCGGGAGTCATTGATTGTGAACTCGCTACATGTGCTTTTGCCGGAATTAGATGATACATTTAGAGTCGTGCAATCGTAAAAAAGAAAAAGAAAGAGTAATAAAAAAAGGGAAACCTTTGATAAGTGGATAATGATGTTTGTGGTGAACTTTGCAAGTTCCTGGTTAACATGAGCTATTGGGAGTGTATGCTTGTTAATGTTGAGTGTGCAACTTACTGGGATGAAGTTATTGTATTTTAAAGCTTTTAATTGAGTATGCTAGGTACTGAATGGAATCGATATGCATGAGAAGAATGCGACCATGTCTGAGAATGTTATGGCCACGTTTGAGTGACTTGGGTTTGCTGAGAAGAGTCGTTTAGTTTTTATCTTTGCTCGGGATTAGCAAAATTTATGTTTGGGTGTGTGATAACTCTATAAAAGTAGAGTTATTTATGTCAATTTCATACCTATGATTTGTTAGATTTGTAGAATATCGCGCTTATTTTATATTATTTCTTGTTATTTTACATTATTCTCGAGAATTTGGATACTGTCGAATTTTGGGTTTATTTCAGATAAAAACGGAAATAAGAAGATTTCGGCATATCTATAAAGATTCTGTGCAAGGGAAAAGATTTGAAGGTCACGTGTGAAGATGACTAATTGAAGAAAAAATATTTTATCGCATATTTTCAGAGATTCCCTACTTTATTTTTTTAGGACCATTAAAGGACTTTTTCCCTTAGACTAAAGAGATACGGTATTCCACAGGAGATCCGACGGGAGAGGAAGGATTCGAAGAGAAGGATTCGACCAGAGGGAGAAGAAGGGAGTTAGCTTATTGTTTTAGGATGTCTTTCGTTTGTTTGAATTGTGTCTCGAAAACAATGTCCGGCTAAACTTTTTTTACCAGGATTATGTTGAACTGAATTGCATAGTTAAATTTCCTGAACTCGTTTTAGAACAAATTCATACTTTAGATGTTTACTTACTTCGTTTGATCTTAATGCATGCAATTTGTCTGATCAACGAATTGTATTGATTTGTTATCCTAATTTAATCTCGGGAGAGGAATTTTAGGAGAGAACGTGAACTAAATAGCCTTGGTTAATATTGCGGGAGCGAATTGGCTAGTAAGTAGTATCGGGAAATATACTTCTAGGTAACCGATAAAGGATTGAATCTTAATGTGTTCTGGCCTTCGTAATTCACTATAGGGATATAGGTTTACGGTAGTTTAGAATAATCCTTTGTAAACTCGGGAGGGGCACTTAGGGACATAAGAATCCGGTTAGTAAACAGAATTAGTATAAATTTGGGATAAACGAGTAAAGGGGTTTAACGAAACAAGGAGGGGATACTTGATCCTAAGCTTTTCCGTCTATTGAATTCAGATTCTTTGCTTTTTGATATTTATTTCTTGCTAGTTTAGTTTTGTGATTTAAAAACTCAATTTTTCGTATTTGCTTGGCTACATAAAAATTACAATTGTGTATGCTAAAGGATTTTAATTGCTATCCTCGTGGGAACGATATCTCTACTCATTACTATATTACTTGTTGCGATCTGTATACTTGCGGTGTGCGAATTTAGCGATCAAGTCCATCGGGAATGGATACGAAACGCCAGCTGGCGAGGCCCTAGAGGGAGGTGAGGCCGCCGGAATGGAACATACGTTGGTGAGTGAACTCGGAGTTGACGAAAGTGACAAAGAAGCCCCTGTGGTGGTGGCTCATGGCTAGCTTTAGCATTGCTCCAATGTGGCTCTGGGCTTGGAATGGGAAACAGACGAGATGAACGTTCCTCATTCCTTAGAACTAATCTTTTTACTTTAACTACTCCGTTGTGGGAGAGCTGTCCAAAAGCTTCACGCAAACTCAAAAAGGATTTTATAGGCGAAGTGTAAAAGTAAAAATGAAGTTTACTAAAGTGGGAGACGTGCCTTATCTTTTCATTATGTATTAGCCCGACTACTCATTGTAAGATATCTACGTCTAAGCAGAGGGAGAAGTCGCATTTCGGTGCCCGGTCCGAGCAGAGGGCTTAGAGGTCACGACTCGTCCAATTGGTATCAGGACGGAAGGAAATTGGCCCGGCATAGGATAGGGTCGGATGGTGCGGTGTCCGGCATCGTGCTGCTCGGCGCAATAGAATCAAAGCAACAACAAGAAGTACACAGGGAGTAGTCTCTAATCCTAAGATTTCTAAGGCATTATTACCGGGAACGAAATTAAATGTTAGAAAGAGGTGTATGAAGACTGACTTACTTAAATGGAGAGATTATAGAAATATTGTCTTTATCATTAATAAATCTAATAAAATCTATCATGAGTACTAAATATTAATATTAATAAATTATTATTTATCATTAGTAAATTATGAAGAGTGTATGTAATCTTTCGGATGTGTTATTAATCTCCATACATACAACTAACACTTGAAAAATTTCAACTTTCTTTGAATAGATATTTTGACATGGTACACAAGTTTTTTACATTTAATAGGGCAAAGATTTTTTTAGTTATTTTCTCATGAGCATGTTTTATTGACTAGAAAATGGTTTTATAATCATTCAAGTTACTCTAAATAAAATAATTTAAAATTCGTATTAAATTTTATTTCTTCATAAAAATATTGCAATACAAATAATATTAAACTTTCATTAATATAAATGGTTTGAAAACTAAATTATTCGATTATAAAAGATAAGAAGAAAATTATGATGAACTTTCATCATAATTTTCACAACAGCTCCTTAACCGAACTACTCCGTCTCATTTTCTACCATCCCGTGTGAAACTTACAACATGTTTTAGGTGGATTGTTTTGGCTATCAAGCGTGAGTTTCTTTTCTTGTGGTGCATTTATTGAAAGCGTTTTTCCGATATAATCAGATTGGAAGATGGAGATGTGTTGGATTGCTTTCTACTTGGTGTTAAACTTGAGACTACATATTTTATCTTTTTACAATTGTTTGTGAGAGTACATGAATATGCAAAGACTATTCCTTTTGCATGTTGAAAGTAATTTGAATGTCGTGGAGCAATGAAGGTGCCAAAGAATTTTACATATTTGGACGGCTTCTATAGTTAAGACATTGCTCTACTCCTCCTTATAAATAGAGTAGCGTGTAATCATTTCAAAGAATAAAAAAGAAATCATTTCCTCAAAATATATACACTTCAACTCCATCAAATATCTAACTCTTATAGGTGTAGCCGCTCTACAGGAATAGAAATATCGAGTTTATTTTGAAAAATTAAGTAAATTTAGTGTTAGAAACATCGAATTCTCTATAGGGGGATGAGTTCCTATTATTTTTAAAGTGAACTCGATATTTCTAACAACAATTTGTTACCATTAGTCAAGAAAATATTATTTTTGAAAGAACTATTTCGCATAATATTTTATCGGGTGACGTTATTAAGGAACATCACCTAACAATTTAAGTTTTTAGGTTAAACAATAAGATTTCTATATGATATCATAGCAGTTATGAGTTCAAACGCTTGTGTGCGCGAGGTCAAAAGTGCCGGACCCAAAGCCAAATATGCCAACCTGATTCGACTTGGGATAATGTGTTAAGATTAATCTACACATGGTATTTAGACATAAGGTGGTTCACAAGAAAGTACTAAGAATTTCATGCGTGATTTACCGTGTGCTCATCTTCTATATAAATTCTAATTCCCTTGGACATGTAAACACATTGTTTTTCTAGGAAAAGAGAAGAAGCACGGACAAAGAGATCGGCAGAGATGAAGTCCCATGTTGTCTGTGTGCCAGTCCCTGTTCAAAGCCACATTGGAGGGATGCTGAAGCTGGCTAGGTTACTACACCACAAGGGCTGCTTCGTCACCTTCATCAACACCGAGTACAACCACCGTCGCCTACTCCATTCCGGAGGCCTCGCCTCCCTCAAGGACCTCCCTGGGTGGAGGTTCTTCGTGAAACCCGATGGCCTCCCTCCATCGGAAGCCGACGCCACCCAGGATATATCCACCCTGTGCGACTCCATTCGGGATTACATAGTCAACCCCTTGTGTGACCTCCTCGGGAAGCTCACCAAGGAAGATGGCTCGAAAAACGGCTCTGAGGTACCACGGATATCTCATATCGTGGCGGATGGATTCATGAATTTGGCCACGGCCTCGGCTGCCGAGAAATTTAGGCTTCCATTGGTACATCTGTTCACAATACCAGGTTGCGCGACCCTGGCCTGTAAGCATTACGGGTCGTTCATGGAAAAAAGACTTGCGCCGTCAAGAGGTGATCTTCTGCAACAATTAGTCCCCGGTACTGACTACGGTTTATGGTCTTATTGGTTTTTCTGTCAAATGATGTAACCAGGGAAATCGGATAAGGAAAAGATCGACTGGTCGAACGGCGTGATAGATTGGATTCCGGGAATGAAGAGTATGAGGCAATGCGACATGCCAGACTTTTTTGGAGCCACGGACACTAGCGATACCTTCGTTAAGTTTGTTGTGGATGGGATGGAGAGGAGCGGAAAAGCCGACGCGACAATTATTCATACTTTTGAGGAGCTGGAGCCAGCCGTCCTTGAGGCCCTTTCATCCCTGATCCCAAACATTTACCCAATTGGCCCATTCCATCTTCTTCTCGAGAAGATACCCGAGGACGAGTCCGTCTTGAGGCATGTCCGGGGAAACCTCTTGGGGGAGCACGTAGAATGCCTAGAGTGGCTTGAGACGAAGAATCCTGGATCCGTCCTCTATGTGAACTTTGGGAGCATAGCGTTCCTAACGCACGACGAACTGACTGAGTTTGCCATAGGGATCGCCAACAGCCGGCATCCATTCCTGTGGGTCCTAAGGCCGGACCTCGTGAACGGCGAGACTGCGATCCTTCCATCGGGGTTCAACGACGAGACAAATGGGAGAGGGTTCCTGTCGGGTTGGTGTCCACAAGAGATGGTCCTGAAGCACAGGTCAGTGGGGGGATTCCTGACGCACTGCGGATGGAACTCGGTGCTGGAAAGCCTAAGCGCGGGGGTACCGATGATATGCTGCCCAAACTTCGGGGACCAGCACACGAATGCGAGATACGTGTGTGCTGAATGGAAGGCAGGGCTAGAAGCGGGAGGCGGCGACGTGAAGAGGGACGAAGTCGAGAGGGTGGTGAGGGAGTTGTTGGGAGGCGAGAAGGGGAAGGAAGTTAAGAGGAACGCGGTGGAGTGGAGGAGACTCGCCGAGGAGGCTACGACGGGGCCGGCCGGGTCCGCGGTCAGGAACTTGGACAAGCTAGTTGAGGACGTTTTGTCGACGAGAAGGTGAACGTGAAGAAAACCTTTCTAAGTTATGTAAGAAAAATGAATAAAGTGTTGGTGGAAGTGGTCAAAATATGACACCCTTAAGAAAGTCATGTCATGTGAAGAGGCTGAGTGTAGGAGAGCAAAAGCACTAAAAAGCTAATTACTGTAATTTAGAGAGAAACTCATAGGAGTCATAATAATTTAGCGGCTAACAATTTTTAGTAACTTCGATTTTTAGTAAAATTGATTAAAAAATCCTTTTTTTAGTAGAAAGACGTCATAATTAGTAAAAAGTTCTGTAAAATTTACTATTTTTTACTTTCATATTTAGTAAATTTTACTAATTCATGTTTAGTAAGTTTAACCAGTTTTTTCCACATTAGTTTTAGTAATCATTTACTAAAAATATCAGAAAAAACATCCTATTTTTATTAACTTTTACAAAAAATTTACTGTTCAAGTTTTGTAAACGATTACTAATTTTCTTAGTAGAAGTTTTGTCTTTTCATCCTTTTTACTAATTTTTGTTTAGTACTTTTTACTAACAATTTACTGTTTATTTTTAATAAAAAGTACTAAATTTTATTAGTAGTACTTGACTAAAATTAGTAATAGTTTACTAATTTTATCGTGATATTTAATAAAACACTCTTCAAGTTAGTAAAAGTGTTTGTAAAGTAGTACGATTTTCATAACTCTTTAATAATTTCTTCGTGGATTTTTAACAAAGTTTGGTAAAATATTACTAATTATTTTAGTAATTTACTAATCCGAATAGGGAAACTCAAACCTAATTACAAACCTACGGTCGCTGTGAAATTACCATTTTGCCCCCGGAACAAATTTAGGAAATACATTACTAACGTAATTACTAATCTTTTTACTTTAGTTTAGTAATTTTTACTGATTAGTCCCAATAGTAAACATATTATTGGAATCCCGTGATGTCCACTTTCTAACCATCCACAGACAACACCAAATTCTAGAATCCGAAGATTAGAAAAAAAATAATGTAGCAGTCACGAAAAAATATATATATATAAATACCCCTGTCCTATGCACATAAAATGTTTGGAACGAAGTTTGTACAATGCCATAGTTGATGATTCACCTAAATCTTCTGGAAGAGCATGAAGAACACCGGGGACAAAACATCGTCATTAAGAGCTTCACTATGCCAAGTAGCCGAGCATTATACCGATTTGCAATTAGTTCGAAAAAGAAATGTGATAGAAAGTACAGATCCGGGTTCCTTGGTGCGAGCCACTTGAGGCATTCTGCGTGTTCCTCCCATAAGTTACCATGGATGTGCTTTGAGATAGTCTCATCCTGAGGTAGCTGGTCCAGAAGAACTTGGAAAGGGCCGATCTCATAAATATTATGCATCAAGGATGAAAGCTAGAGTAGCACAATCGGCGCAAGTTTTTCGAAAGTGTGAATGCTGATTGTAAACTTGTATCGGCCTTATCTGCTCTGTCAAATATGTCCAAGGTGAAGTTCACGAATGGATCATCGGGATCCATTGTCCCACGCAAGTTCAGCATTGTATTTGGAATTTTGTAGATGAAAGCGAGAATATGGCGTCGCTTCACGTCTGGTTTGAATATTTCAAACATTAAACGCACCACTTGGACACGTTGTTTTATTGAATATTATGTGTCGAACATTCAACAAAAAGAGGTAAAAAGTAGTCTTGAGGCATGTCCGCGGAAACCTGTGGGAGGAGCACGTAGAATGCCTAGAGTGGCTTCACACGAAGGATCCTGGATCCGTCCTCTATAAACAAAGCAAAAGGGGTAAAAAAGAAACAGAAGTTTCTTAAACGTTGGGGAGGGAAGGAATAAACGAATTATTAAACCAACAGAAGTTTCTTTTGGTTTGTTAGTTTAATAATTCCGCCTTGAGGAAGAAAAGCGAACAATCATCCCAAAGAGAAAGGAATAAAATGGATTTCATCTCCCCCGTCCTCAACCTGGTCGGCTCTCAACTCATCGCGGAGTATGCCCGGATCCACGGCATCTCCGACTAGCTCAACTCATGGGGTGAGAAGCTGCCCGGGATCCAAGCCGTTCTGGATTCTGCCGAGGAAAAGCAGATGTACAGTCGTCCAAACTCCCTCACTGCCTCATAGCTTGCTGCTCTCCTTTCTGCCCGCGCGCCCTGATCTCTGGCCGTCATATGGCCGATGAGATCGATGACATCGACCGAAGATTAAAGGATGTCTATGAAAAAATTCCCTTGCTCCAATTAGTCCAGAACTTAAGGAGAGAGCCTCACAACGACCAGCTCCATTTCGTCACCACATCCCTGCCCGAGCCAAAGTGCGTGGGCAGGGAGAAGCAAATGGAGGAGCTGCTCCCTCGATTGACCAGATCTGAAGCAACCCAAGACTTTGTCCAACCCTTTACAGTCGTTTCGATCGTGGGGATGGGAGGACTCGGTAAAACTACCGTTGCACAAGCGTTGTATAATCACGAGTCCTTGAAAACTGTGGACTTCGCAGTCAAAGCCTGGGTCAGTGTCTCCGAAGTCTTTGACATGGCCGCCATCACCAAGAGCATACTGGACCAGGTAGCCCCGTCTTCATTCGATGGAGAGAAGGATCTGGATAGGCTTCAGAGTTCTCTGAGAGAGAAGTTATCTGGAAAGAAGTTCCTTCTTGTTTTGGACGATGCCTGGAACGATAAGTATGACGAGCTCGAGTCCCTGCTGAAGCCCTTATATTCCGGGAGTAAAGGAAGCAGGATTCTGCTCACCACAAGAAACTTGGAGGTCGCTAGACTGATGGGTGATCGTGCGATCAGTTGGAATTAATGTCGTTGAAGGAGTGCTTGTCTCTGCTTGCCTATCACTCCATAGGTGAGAAAAACTTTGAAGGCCATCCACATCTTCAAGAGATTTCCGTTCAATTGGCTAAAAAGTGTAAGGGTCTGCCTCTTTCTGTTAAGGTGATCGGAGGTATGCTGCGTTTCGAAACTGATGATGAATAGTGAAAGCAAGTGTTAACTCATGGTTCTTAGGACAGAGAGGGGGGAAAGATCTCTCCAGCTTTGAAGTTGAGCTACGTTCATCTTCCCATTCACTTGAAGAGATGTTTTGCAGCTTGTGCATTATTCACAAAGGATTACGACCAAGACGAGTTAATTCGATTGTGGATCATACAGAGTTTGCTGCAAAAAGGGACTGCAAAAACATACCAAGAGGTGGGGATGGAAAATCTTCATCGGTTGGAGGCGGCGTCGTTCCTTCAGAAAGCAAGTGATAAGAAGACTAGCTACTCGATGCATGATCTTATTAATGACCTCGCGAAATCGATCGATGCCTGCTCGTATTTCAGCTCTGATGAGAATAAAGGAGGCTCCACCCTCCATGAAGAGAAAGTACGTCATGCGGCAATGGTTACAAAACATGATGTAAGATGCCTTCGAAGAGATTTGATGTGTTTCGCTCTATGAAGAAACTAAGAACGTTTATGTCATTCCAAATCTCAGAATTCCCAAAGCCAACTGCCTCAGTCTCCGAGGATGTGGTAAAAGACTTGATCATGAATATGAAAAGCCTCAGGATGTTATCGTTGCGTTAATTTAAGATTTCTCAGGTACCCGACCGAATTGGAGAATTGAAACTCCTACGTTCGATCGATTTTTCTCACACAAATATCAAAATCCTGTCGGAATCAATTTGTGACTGTTGGATCGTTTATGTACACTAAGAGGGGGGTGAATTAGTGTTTATCACTTTTTCGCCCTTTCTCGGTGTAAGCGAAAGCGTACTATATCACAGCAGAGTGTTTCTCAGAATGAGAAATACCTTACTGTAACTGTTACGATTTTGTCGAGTAGGTTTTCGTACGAGTGTTGCGCGATCGTAATGGACGCAGTGATTTATAGTGGTTCGGCCTTAATTGACCTACGTCCACTTTCCACCAACAAGGTGATTCCACTATATAAAATAATGGGTGCAAAAAGCCCTTGTAATAGGCGTATGTTCCTCTCACAAAGTGAGATTTAAAATCCCGTACAATAGATGATCACTCCTGGCAACGGTCAGCTCTCACACAGTGGACGTCTTCTCGTTTCCAGCAGAATGATGCTTATCCTCAGCAGTTGGTAGCTCCATGGATTCCACACAGCTTGTTGTCGCTTAATAAAATCCTGACTTATCAAAGAACACAGACAACGTTATGTTAGAGTATAAATCCTCACAGATAATTCCTTACGGTGCAGAATGTATTCTCAGAGAGCAGCTCGTTTCTGCTTCACAGCGAAGGATTGCTTCAGCACTTTATCGTTCAGCAGAGGATTTCCACACAGATCTTGTCTCTCCTTAAGATAAGCCTGCACTTGCTTAAGAGACAACCACAAAGTTGAACCACAAAGATCACGAATATAGGAACCACAAAGATCACAAAGAAAAACCACAAAGCCACTTAGAAGGTATCCGTCCTACACTCAGTTCGGACGTGCACGGTTACCACAGCCGTGACTCACTACACTGCACACCCAGTGCCTAGGGTGGAATTTTCCGATCCGTTGGCTTCCACGCAACCTGCTTTACTAACCCTCTGTATCAGGCGTTCAAGACTTCTGCACAGCACCCCTGTGCTCGGGAGGAACTCTTTCCACTCCGGCGGCGTTCCCAACTCCTGCTCTACCCTGCAGGCACGAGACTTCTGGCACGCACCCGCAAGTGCGTGTCTAACTGCTCAAACTCCGTAGGCTCGAGACTTCCCTGCGAAAAGACACGACAAGAACGGCTTCTTGCCGATGGGTCAGCAACCGGTTACTGAATTCAGAGCAGGTATTCACTTAGCTTCCCTCAGACGATTCGCCGGCTGCTCGTTGAACGCACCGAGGACACCTAGTACCTCTCAGACGATCAAAGGATCTGACCTCAGCCCCTTGACACTCTCACACGCAGCTTGCAAGAGAAAGAACCAGGAGACACTTAGCACCTTCCGCTCTTCGTCGACGCACAAAGCTCACTTAGACCACTTAGACCACTTAGACCACACAGACGCACAAAGGCCAAGAGAAAATGTCGTCCTTGGTCTGATTATAACGGAGAAAGAAGCATAAGGGACGTCCAGGCAATCTTCGAGATTTGTTGCCAAAACTGGCAGCCAGGATTCAGCAACAGTCTGCTCAACGTTTGCTGTGCCATAGAAGGAAAGACACCAACGGTAACTTCCTTTACTCATCTCAATCAAATAGATTATTTCCAATCTCCAACATCATATCTAATCAATTATGATAATTAAATATATTTAATTTGATATTTTCTCCCATTACAGCGAGACGTTGCTGCAGAAGATCAGAGAAATATTTTGTTTCCAAAAATAACAATTGGAAAGGTAATCTCATTTTATTTGTTGCCTAAGTGCTTATGATAAAATCATTAGGCTACGTTAAATGAACCTAGACACTCAGAATAATTATCTGAGATAGATTAGAATAAATCTTAGAATAAATCATGATTATTAAAAATATGTTTCCATATTTTCAACTTCTATGCGTAATATCACAGTAACAGTGTACTGGAACGCAGTAATATATAGCGGTTACTAGCTGTGGTTCATCAACACATTGCTCAAGCTCATCACTAAGAATGAACACATAACTTGTGAAACATTACTACTGACCACCAGTAACATGTCGCTTAAGTTCATCATCAAAACCAGGTCATCAGTGACTTAGTGGAATTGCAATCTCTGTTACTTCGAGAGTGTTAGATGCTTCAGAAGCTGCCGAGAAACATTCATAAGCTGGTCAATATTCTTCATCTAGACATAACACACACCCACAGTTTGCGGGAGATGCCTCCGCGTATCGGTGAACTAATCAATCTTGAGATACTCCCAGATCGTCATGGGGAAAGAGGTCGGTCAAGAGTTGAAGCAGTTGGGACCACTCGGATGCCTTCAGCGGGAGTTGCATGTTCGTAATTTGCAGTATCTACATGACGTTGAAGACGCGAGGCTTACTAATCTATTTGTGAAGGAAACGATTCTCGAATTAAGCTTGTACTGGGGATCGGGTTCTGAAATTTCTCGTGAAGGTGACCATCAATTCAAACTCCTCCATCATCTGCAACCTCCGAAGAAGATTGAATCCCTTGTTATCCATGGGATATGGGGCCAAAGGTTCCATCCTGGTTTTATAATCAGGGTTGTATGGAAAATCTATTGAGCATAACCCTGATAGATTATAGAAATGTGGATTCATTGCCACCCTTTGGACAACTTCCCTTGCTGAAAAGTTTGGAAATGAGCGGTCTTAAAGGGATATCTTCCACAGGACCTGAGTTTTGCGGGTTTAAAGGGTCATTTTTTCAGTCATTGAAGAAGTTGAGCTTCAAGTCCATGGGTGCCTGGGAGAAGTGGTTGTACAACGGAGGGGATGAGAACGACCAGCCATTCCCCTGCCTCCGCAAGCTCATCGTGATGAACTGCCCCAAACTAAATGGAGGGTGCGCTCTTAGCCTTTCATCCCTCGCCGAGATTAAAATTGATGGCTGCGATGGGGGATTGTTTGCTTGTCTAGCAAGCCTTACGTCGATGACTAAGATGGAAATTCGCCATATGCCGGAGCTGTTTGACTTTGAGGGGAGTTTGGCAACCTCTTGGGTCGTGCTGGAAGAGATGAAGATTATGGAGTGTCCTCAATTTAAGTCCATCGTGAAAGGGGATGGAGGGAAAAAAGTTCCACCTAATCTAAAGGTTCTTGAAATTAAATATTGTGGAGAGTTAGAGAAGCTGCCTGATGAATTATTTGGGCTTACATCTCTTACTCAGATGAGTGTTGATGATTGTGAGAACCTGTTTTCCTTTCCTAGTGGGGGATTGCCTTCTTCGTTAAGAATATTGAAGCTTAAAGGTTGCCCAATTCTGCCGCAGTCCCAGCTGATTAGCATCAAGCTTCTGGATTATCTCGAGGAGCTTAGTCTATCGAATCTGGAGGGACTCGTGTCGATTACATAATTAGTTGGTGTTGGTAGTCCCCTCTCTCGGTCTTTGCTGAAATTGGAAACTCAGAATTGTGAAAGCCTTACGACTTTGATGGACAGTTGCAACACCTATCCGAACTCACCGATCTTGATCTCTTTTATTTACCAGCATTAGAGATGGAGATATTCCCTTCACTCCCCTGCAACCTGTCCAGCTTTGAGCTTCACAGTTACCCAAAGTTGAAGTCTTTGCCTCATGACATGCACCACCTCACATCCCTCAAATCACTATCGATTGAGGACTGTCAAGGCATCACGCGCTTATCATCGAGTGGAGGTCTGCCTCCCAATCTGGATTCTCTTTTTATTGTTGGATGTGGAAATCTGAATCAACGAATTGAGGAGTGGGGATTGAGGGGTCTCACCGCCTTACGAGAATTGAGCATCTGCAGAGAGATGAGTGTGTGGATGAGATGGAGTGCATTCCTCCTACTACTGTTGATGGAGACTGGAGTCACCTCCTCCCTTCATCCCTCCTCCATTTGAATATTCGAAATATGAAGAAGTTGGAGAGGGTAGGTGGAGGACTTAGACGCCACCTCACCTCCCTTCGATCTTTGACTTTTAATTTTTGTGAGAGGCTGAGGTGTTTACCAGACGACGGCCTCCCAGACTCCCTGGAATCTCTCCATATTTTGGGATGTACGAAGGAGTTGAGGGAGAAATGCATGAAGGGGAAAGGAGAATATTGGCATTCCCACCTCCGACTCATCCCAGATGTTGATATTAAGTAAGATGTTGTTTAAGATTTGATATTAGGGTGGTATTATTATGTGTTTTTTCTTCTACTTTTGTATCCTCTGTTTTAAGATAATAATTGTACAACTAAAGTGAATACAATTTTTTTCTCTCATGTTCTTGCCAAAAAAACATCAAGATTTGTGGGGAAATCTGAACTGGGTTGAATTTTGGTCCAATTCTAGGGGACACAAGACCACATAATTGAATGAATATTGACAAATGGGTCCATTTTGATTTTTGTCCTCCATAAGTGATGTGGACTGCCCCACATACTGCTCATCATCGCATGACACGTCGACGACGAATATAGTCGCGATAAAGCGCGTAAGTAACGGGTAACGGATTTAGGGTTTAGGGTTTGGCGTTCGTGATTGGATGGTTGTTGGAAAACCAGACACAACATTTGGTAACTATGAATTGGACCACTTTTTATCAGGATGTTGGGATTCATGGAACCCAAAATTGGATGAGAATCAAACTCATTGCTGTCCAACACATGCCATAATTTATGCAATAATGTTTTTTTATTTATTTATTGTTAAATTTTGTGCTACAAAGCTAGAAGACAAAGTCCGAAATCTTTTCCCTTTTCAGAAAATTGGAAGCAGGATTTTCCTTACGTGCTAAATACTTCACGAAACTGTAACATTCCACCGTTGGAAATTAATTCGAATTTTTAGGATAAATTAATACAAACTTCCCATTTTTTATAAAAAAATGTTTTCCCTTGATGTCCACTTTCTAAACATCCACAGACAATACCAAATTCTAGAATCCGAAGATTAGAATAAAAATAATGTAACAAATCAACAGTCACGAAAAAGTATATACTAATAAATCCCCTGTCCTATGCACACAAAATGTTTGGAACGAATTTTGTACAATGCCATAGTTGATGATTCGCCGAATCTTCTAAAAGACCATGAAGAACACCGGGGAAAGAACATCGTCATTAAGAGCTTCACTATGCCAAGTAGCCGAGCATTATACGGATTTGCAGTTAGTTCGAAAAAGAAATTGGTCAAATACGATCATAATTTGAGAATTTATTAATTTATTAATCTCTCTTAAGCATCAGTTCAAAAGTAAAATATTTCCTAAATAAAAACTTCAAATACCTTTTTTAATTTTTTTTTCAAAAAATGCGGTTTCGAACAATAATGTTAAGATGCTAAGGGGATGATGTATATAATATTTTTGTAATTGATAAACCAAAATAGAAATGTCTCCTTAAACCAAATACCATGTGGCGACAACATCTTCAGCATGCAATCGACAATGTCTTCAGCGTAGATAAACCATGCCGCTAAATAACGATTATGATTATTAAAACGGCTTGAGCTTAACGACGATCCTTTTTACTCCTCGAACAACTTTCAAATTTTCATCGCATATATAAGTTATGAATCTTTTTTTAAGAGAGGCTTGTACGTGCATCCTCCGGCCTAAAGCGCGTGGCAAACCAGGCGACACGAGGATCCGGGCCTGCTCCCCCGATTGACGCCACAACTCGACCTTCAAGGGACTGCCCGGCCCTCGCCAATCGTCTCCATGCTCTTTGGAAAGGCGAAGGGCGATGGGCGGAGCATGATCCGTAGAAGAAATTTTCGAGAAGATCGGGAGTGGCTCGTATTGCCTTCCTCATCAATGATGGCTCCGTAGAAAACGTATTGCTTAACCTCGCTAAGCTATTACATATTCGCCACCGAATTATTTTTAATAAAACTGTTTATGTCGAAAAAACAGTTCGGTTCGTGAATTCTTATTTACTAGCTCTTACATCTAAACATGCAAAGATGTGCGTTTACTCCAAAAGTTTGCGGGGATTGTGAAAGGATCTAAAACTGTGCTACTTGGAAAAAAACTACAGATTATCGTTATTATTAAACTGATTACTGAAATCGTTAGAGTACCTTTATTACAATCATCTTATGCACTAAACACGTAGATAGAGTGAAATACTAGTGGAAAACTTTGATTGACCTGTAAAAATATATCAGAATATTAGTTCAAGAACTAAGTACGACCGAATAACTTAATATCATAACCTTCCCATTTGATCTATTCCCTTGAGTTCTAATCAAGTTACTTTAACGTTTATCCGGCCTTCAATCAATTTCAGCCAGTGTGGAGAACCAGTCTCCTACTTATTGGCGTAAGACGAGGCCTTCCTAACTAGCTCATTAAACCCAAAATCTTATGGTAACAACCCAGAATTTTATGGTAACAACCCTTCGTCCTCATCTGTGACGTGCGTGCTCCATAACACCAGACAACAACAGCGCTAACAACTCCAACGGCTTTTGTCTTCTTCCTAGAATCAGGCTTGGACTTCATTCAATAACATCAAGCTTGCAGCCCAGCCCATCAGTGTTACAGAGCTTCACTATGCCAAGTAGCCGAGCATTATATGGATTTGCAGTTAGTTCGAAAAAGAAATGTGACATGGAGTACAGATCCGGGTTCCTTGGTGTCGAGCCACTTGAGGCATTCTGCGTGTTCCTCCCATAAGTTCCCATGGATGTGCTTTGAGATAGTGTCATCCTGAGGTATCTGGTCCAGAAGAACTTGGAAAGGGCCGATCTCGTAAATATTATGTATGCATCAAGGATGAAAGCTGGAGTGGCACAATCGGCTCAAGTTTTGACGGTTGTAAACTTGTATCGGCCTTGTCTGCTCTGTCAAATATGTCCAAGGTGAAGTTCACGAATGGATCATTGGGATCCATTGTCTCAATTAAGTTCAGCACTGTATTTGGAATTTTGTAGATGAAAGCGAGAATATGGCGTTGCTTCAAATCTGGTTTGAATATTTGAAACATTAAACGCACCACTTGGACACGTAGTTTTATTGAACAAACATTCAATAAGAAGTAGGTAAAATATCGATTTATTGCCTCAAATTTAAACCAACGTTTTGTTTTTTCGTTAACTTATATAATTTTGTTACCAACTTTTTGTTTTTTTGTTAACTTATATAATTTTGTTACCAAGTTTTTATTTTTATATTGTTTTTTGCCAATCTTGGATTTTATCATGCGAAAGCCAAACAGATCTTAATAGATAATTTTTATTTATCGAATAAAAAAAATGAGAAATAATTTCGATGGCCAAAGCAAATGAGTTGGAAGCCGAAATTGGACAATATTTTCTAATGGCTCTATTGGGGTGCTACTACGGGTTAATTGAATTGATGAATAAAGAATGAGAGGTCAACTATTATAGGATACATGTCAGATTAATTAAGACATTTTTTAGCTATAGAAATTCAAGATTGACTAAAATCAATATAAAAATAAAGTTGGTGATAAAATCGTATAGCAAACTAAGTTAATTATAAAAGAGAAATTTTGCATAAAATGAAGGCTATTTTGCCTAAAAATTATAGTCATATTTGGATAATGACAAATTAAAACATGGATTTAATTATATTTCATCTTTTATGCGAACATTCCTCAATATCATCTCCTAAATTTCTCCATTTTAAATTTAAATAAGAATATAAAAAATTTATTAAATTTAGTTTTGTCCCCACATCTGCGTGGACTTATCTGCCGCAACTATTCTGTTGATTTTTTTCGTTGAACTCAATTCACTCCAAAACAAATTTGTTGACGTAGATGATGATAGTGAAATAAATTTGTCACTAATCTTTTTGTAAAATAATATAACAGTAGTATTATTATTATAAGGAGGACAATAAATGACATAAGATATCTGACAAAAGAGCAAAATACAATGCAATTTAAATCTATAAATATATTTTTTTATAAACATAACAATTTTAGGAATGAATTTATGACTTTCGGTTTCATGTACATGAGAATTGTCTCTCTCTCTCTCTCTCTCTAAATAAATAATGGTAATTTCTTAGAAGACGATTTTGTTCTCGCCAACTATTTATAGCTCGTCTATGTTTTTGCCATTTTTTTTGGGATGGACAGGGGTTTTTAGGTAATTTCGTTAGCGAGAGTCGTGGTATCAGTGAGCATGTAAGTAATGTTATCAAAAGGCCACAGCTCGTAATGTAATGTTCAAAGTTTGTCTGATGCCTGTTTTTCTTTCTTGCCGTGGGGGAATGACAGGGACAATTTGGTAATATTTTTCTTGTTGTCACTAATTGTCGTTTGCTCCTGGATATTTGGGTAAGATCGGTTTAGAGAAAAATGAAAGGGTGAATGAGCAGTGATTTCGTTTTTGTTCATAAATAATGTTCGTCTACGAAATAATTTGTCATCACATACATAAAGTTTCAAAATACGAAAAATTAGGTCGAGAATTCCCGAAGATCTCCTTGTTTTTAAGTGTGAGTTACTTTCCCTTAGAATAAAAATTATGCACAGCCTATGAACTCGTTGTTTGTAACAGTCGATTCCTAACTGGATATTAAAACTCGTTGTTAGTCCAAGGTTCTAAGAGAGGGGAACTCGCTGTCAGAAACAACGAGTTTTTGACCATTGGCCAATTTTGAAACTTTATGGGTCGTAAACAGCCATGGTTTCATTACCTCTATTCGTCATTACTCCACGGAATAATTTGCCACAAAAATATAAAGTTTCGAAATTGGATAAATAAGCTCCAGAATTCGCTATTACAAACAAGCGGGTTCAATTTCTAAAGAACTCGTTGTTTCTAAATGTGAGTTACCTTCCCTTATAATAAAATTTCAGCACAGTCTCTGAACTTGATGTTAGAATCAACGAATTTTCAACCCTATTTGGCCAATTTTGAAACTTTATGCCGTTAACAGATAAATCTTTCGTGACCTTAAGGTATATTCAGATCGAGTTGAAGCACAAAAAGGACTTCACCTAGTAAAGCTCGCGGGTATTTTCGCATCGATCGAGAATTCGTTCTGACTTTAATCAAGTTTATATAATTGAACCCGAATGAAAAAGGATACTCGATCTAAGATTCATGTGGAGTAGTCAATAGTCAGTCACCTATGCAACACTTTGGACTAAAAATATTATGTTATTACGATACGGTTTACACTAAATCATATAATCGACAGTGGTCCTTAGATAACATGGTTCGTACCAACGAGAATGTACTAAGAATTTTATGAGTAACATTCGGACATTGTTTTCCCTCGAGAAAAGAGTATGTGCTCATCTTCTATATAAACTCTGGTGCCCTTTGACATACAAATACATTTGTTTCAAGGGAAAGAGAAGAAATACAGCCAAAGAGATCGGCAGAGATGAAGTCCCATGTTGTCTGTTTGCCGATCCCTGTCCAAAGCCACATCGGAGGGATGCTGAAGCTGGCCAGGTTACTACACCACAGGGGCTGCTTCGTAACCTTCATCAACACCGAGTTCAACCACCGTCGCCTACTCCGTTCCGGAGGCCTTGCCTCCCTCGAGGACCTCCCTGGGTGGCGGTTCTTCGCGATACCCGATGGCATCCCTCCTTCGGATGCCGACGCCACCCAGGATATATCCGCCCTGTGCGACTCCATTCGGGATTACATAGTCAACCCCTTGTGTGACCTCCTCGGGAAGCTCACCGAGGAAGGTGGCTCGAAAAACGGCTCCGAGGTACCACAGATATCTCATATCGTGGCGGATGGATTCATGAATTTTGCCATAGCCTCGGCTGCCGAGAAATTTGGGCTTCCACTGGTACATCTGTTCACAATACCAGGTTGTGCGACCCTGGCCTTTAAGTATTACCGGTCATTCATGGAAAAATGCCTTGCGCCGTCGAGAGGTGATCTTTCGCGAGAATTAGTCCCCGGTACTGACTATGATTTATGGTCTTATTGGTTTTTTCTGTCGAATGATGTAACCAGGGCAATTGGATCAGGAAAAGATCGACTGGTCGAATGGCGTGATAGATTGGATCCCGGGAATGTAGTGTGTGAGGCAGTGCGACATGCCAGACTTTTTTGGAGCCACGGACGCTAGCGATACCTTCCTTAAGTTTCTTGTGGATGTGATGGAGAGGAGCGGAAAAGCCGACGCGACAATTATTCATACTTTTGAGGAGCTGGAGCCAGCCGTCCTTGAGGACCGTTCATCCCTGATCCCAAACATTTACCCGATTGGCCCATTCCACCTTCTTCTCGAGACGATACCCGAGGACGAGTCCGTCTTGAGGCATGTCCACGGAAACCTCTGGGAGAAGCACGTAGAATGCCTAGAGTGGCTTGACACGAAGGATCCTGGATCCGTCCTCTATGTGAAGTTTGGGAGCATAGCGTTCCTAACGCACGACAAACTGACCGAATTTGCCATAGGGATTGCCAACAGCCTGCGTCCATTCCTGTGGTTCCTAAGGCCGGACCTCGTGAATGGCGAGACTGCGATCCTCCCGCCGGGGTTCATCAACGAGACAAATGGGAGAGGGTTCCTGTCGGGTTGGTGTCCACAAGAGATGGTCCTGAAGCACAGCTCAGTGGGGGGATTCCTGACGCACTGCGGATGGAACTCGGTGCTGGAAAGCCTAAGCGCGGGGGTACCGATGATATGCTGCCCAAACTTCGGGGACCAGCAGACGAATGCGAGATACGTGTGTGCGGAATGGAAGGCAGGGCTGGAAGCGGGAGGCGGCGACGTGAAGAGGGACGAAGTCGAGAAGGTGGTGAGGGAGTTGTTGGGAGGCGAGAAGGGGAAGGAAGTTAAGAGGAACGCGGCGGAGTGGAGGAGACTCGCCGAGGAGGCTACGACGGGGCCGGCCGGGTCCGCGGTCCGGAACTTGGACAAGCTAGTTGAGGACGTTCTGTCGACGAGAAGGGGAACGTGAACAAAACATTTCTAAGTTATGTAAGCAAAATGAATAAAGTGTCCGTGGAAGTGGTCAACCCTTTTGGTCAGGGTGGAATTTGTTCTGTGACGCAATCAAATGGTTTGAGAATGTCTAATTTATTATTCAAATAAATTATTATACAAAATATGGGTTGAGAAAACATGGCGTGTCTTCACCTTGGGATAAATAAGATTTGGAGTTCAAGTTTTTTCTCAAGGAAAAATAAAAGGACGAGTTGGGAAAATGAGAGAATTCATAGAAGAAGTATTGGTCGAACACTATCTTGTTTTTATTTATTTATTAAACCGTTGTGAAATGAGTATCAATTGTGCCTTTTGTTTAGGAAAGAAATATCTTTGGCCTCGTGTAATAACAAGTTACGTACGTTGCTTAGACGTAGGTACATTTTCAATTCATAAATTGTCTTGTTAGTTATCGATATATCCCAAAATTATTTTTAAAGGGGTCCTAAACCCTCAAGAGTCCACGCGTTATATGGACAGTGCAGAATCGGGCAACAACGCGTAGGACACAGAACACTGAATTTTTATGTGATCGCCCGTAAAGAAAAGTGAAACACCCTTAAGGAGGGAAACTTAAGAAAGTCACGTGAAGAGGCTGATTGTAGGAAATGGGAAAGGAATATAAAGCTATTTATTACCCCCAAAAAAAGCAAAAGGGGTAAGAAAGAACCCACTGCACTGTCCGACCATTTGCCGTCGTTTCGATCGTGGGGATGGGATATAAATTATGAACAATAAGAATCGTACCAAATTACGAACGTTTTCGAAAAAGACGAGGATTAATTATCTAAAATTCATATGACAAATAAACACGTCTTGAACCCACTGAGGCAGTTATAAGGAGTAAAAGGTTAAATTGTGAACCCACCAAAGACAATTAAACTACAAACCCAAGGGCGAAACAATCATTTTAAAATAATAGGCCACGGAGAAATGAAGCAAATAATAATAAAAGGAACGTATGGAGAAATAAATTAAAAAAAAAAGAAAGAAACTTATCAAATGTGGGGAAGGGGATGTTCTTCCTGGGACTTCACTATCCTCAATGCCCCGAGCCAAACTTAATAATCACCGGACCCTGATCTCTCGTCATGGTATGGCCAACGAGATCGATGACATCGACCGAGGATTGGAGCAAGTTATCGCCCGCATACCCATTCTCGGATTAGTCCAGAGCTCGAGGAGAGAGCCTCGCAAGGACCAGCCCCGTTTGAAGACCCTAATCCGAAGCAGTTAGACATCTTGTCGCCGGAGGACTGTTTGTCTTTGCTCGCCTATCACTCGATTGGAGAAGAAAACTTTGAAGGACATCCTGATCTTCGAGATATTGCCGTTGAATTGGCAAATAAGTGTAAGGGGCTGCCTCTTTCTATTAAGGTGATCGGAGGGCTGCTTCGTTTCGAAAAAGACCCTGAAAATTGGAGAAGAGTTTTACGTCACGATATTTGGAACTTGGAAGGAAAGATTCCTTCTGCATTGAGGTTAAGCTACATCCACCTCCCCATTCACTTGAAGAGATGTTTCGCAGCTTGTGCGTTATTCCCAAAGGATTACATATTCGACCAAGACGAGTTAATTCGACTATGGATCATACAAGGTTTGTTGCAAAAAGGGACTGCAAAAACATACCAAGAGGTGGGGATGGAAAATCTTCAGCGGTTGGAGGCCGCGTCGTTCCTTCAGAAAGCAAGTGATAAGAAGACTAGCTACTCAATACATGATCTTATTAATGACCTCGCGAAATCGATCGATCCCTGCTCGTATTTCAGCTCTGATGAGAATAAAGGAGGCTCCACCCTCCATGAAGACAAAGTACGTCACGCGGCAATGGTTACAAAAAGTTATGAAAGTTGTCTTTCGAAGAGATTTGATGTGTTTCGCTCTATGAAGAAACTCAGAACATTTACGCCATTCCTAATCTCAGAATTACCAGAGTCAACTGCCTCAGTCTCCGAGGATGTGATATGAGACTTGATCATGGATATGAAAAGCCTCAGGATGTTATCGTTGCGTTACTTTAAGATTACGGCGATACCCGTTCGAATTGGAGAATTGAAACTCCTGCATTCGATTGATTTTTCTCACACAAAAATCCAAATACTGCCGGAATCGATTTGTGACTTGGTGGAATTACAATCTCTGTTACTTCGAGGGTGTCATTTTCTTCGAAAGTTACCGAGAAACATTCATAAGCCGGTGAATCTTCTCCATCTCGACATAAAAGGCACAAACCGTTTACAGGAGATGCCACCGTGTATTGGTGAACTCACCAATCTTGAGATACTCTCACACTTCGTTGTGGAGAAAGAGGTCGGTCAAGAGTTGAAGCAGCTGGGACCACTCGGATGCCTTCAGCGGGAGTTGCATGTTCGTAATTTGCAGTATCTACACGACGTTGAAGACGCCAGGCTTACTAATCTATTCGTGAAGGAAGCGATTCTCGAATTAAGCTTGGACTGGGGATCGGGTTATGAAATTTCTCGTGAAGGTGACCATCAATTCAATCTCCTCCATCATCTGCAACCTCCGAAGAAGATTGAATCCCTTGTTATCCATCGATATGGGGCCAAAAGATTTCCATCCTGGTTCTACAATCAGGGCTGTATGCGAAATCTATTGAGCATAACCCTGTCGGGTTGTAGAAATGTATATTCATTGCCACCCTTTGGACAACTTCCCTTGCTGGAAAGTTTGAAAATGAGCGGTCTTGAAGGGATATCTTCCATAGGTCCTGAGTTTTATGGGTTTAAAGGGCCATTTTTTCAGTCATTGAAGAAGTTGAGCTACGAGAATATGGGTGAATGGGAGAAGTGGTTGTACAACGGAGGGGATGAGAACAACCAGCCATTCCCCTGCCTCCGCCAGCTCATCGTGAAGAAGTGCCCCAAACTGAAAGAAGGGTGCGCTCTTAGTCTTCCGTCCCTCGTCGAAATTAATATTGATGGTTGCGATGGGAGATTTTTGAAATGTCTGGCAGGCCTTACTTCGATAATCAAGATGGAAATTAGCAGAATACCGGAGCTTGTTCACTTTGAGGGGAGTTTGGCAACCTCTTGGGTCACGCTGAAAGAGATGAAGATTGTGGAGTGTCCTCAATTTAAGTCCTTCGTAAAAGGGGATGGTGGGAAACAAGTTCCACCTAATCTAAAGGTTCTTGAAATTAAAGATTGTGGAGAGTTAGAGAAGCTGGCTGATGATTTATGTGGGCTTACATCTCTTATTGAGATTATTGTTGTTGATGATGAGAAGCTGTGCTCCTTCCCCAGTGGGGGATTGCCTTCTTCGTTAAGAAGATTAGCCCTTCATGGCTGCCCAATTCTGCCGCAGTCCCAGCTGATTAGCATCAGATTTTTGGATTATCTCGAGGATCTTACTCTATGGAATCTGGAGGGACTCGTGTCGATTACATAATTAGTTCGAGTTGGTAGTCCCCTCTCTCGGTCTCTGCGGAAATTGACAATTCGGGAATGCGGCTGCCTCACGACTTTGACGGACAGCTTGCAACATCTATCAGCACTCTCCGATCTTAATCTCTGGGATTTCCCAGCATTAGAGATGGAGATATTTCCTTCACTCCCCCGCAACCTATCCTCCTTTGGCCTTTCCGAATGTCCAAAGGTGAAGTCATTGCCTCATGACATACACCACCTCACATCCCTCAAAACACTGTTTATTCATAATTGTGAAGGTATCACGAACTTATCATCAAGAGAAGGTCTGCCCCCCAATCTGGAGGTTCCTCAGATTGGGGAATGCAAAAATCTGAATCAACCAATTGAGGAGTGGGGATTGAAGATGTTGACAAGATTTTGATGATGAGTCAAACAGCAGGTTTGACCTGCTATGACTTTACAGAAGCTGAAACCTCCTGTAACGAAGATACGCTTCGTAAGAGAGGAGAATATCATGAAAATATTTTCTTCACCCTCCAAGGATCATTTCAGATCAAGAGACGTGATTAGAGAATATTTCCATAAATAGATATTTCAATAATAAATTATTTATTAATTAATTATTGATTATCTTAATTAAATTATTAATTCAAAAAGAGAATATTCTTAGGAATATTATTTGGATTAATATTTCGTCCAGATACAATGTTTTACTTGTCTGGAACGAATCAATTATTTTGGGAATAAATCGTTGATTATTTCCTTATATAGAAGGTCAAGTTGCTGTTACTGGCCGAACCTTATGTAATGCATTATCTGGGGATTTAATTGTCAAAATAAGACAAAATTAAATCTGGAGGTTCCAACCAGATATTTGCACGACCCCATCATCATATTTCTCAAGTTGGAAATAAAATATTCTTTCTTTCCAACTATAGAAGGTTGCTGACCGATTTAGTCTCCAACCTTCTGTAAGATGAGATCTCGTGATTAGATGATTTGATTAATCTAAAATCAATCAAATATTGTCCCTAAATGATTTTTACACGTTGGGGATGAATCTGGTCACTTTACGTTTTTGGCAAAATAAGTTTCCTTATTTACAGGAGGACAGAACCTCTATATAAAAGAAAAACCTAAAAACATTAAAAATATAGATCAGAGGTAAGTCTTGGCATTTGGCAACGTTAGCGGGTGGTTAACGTGTGTGCGAGTGTGCAGGACGGGTTCTCCAGGCGAGAGTTCTCGCAGGAGGTAACTACAGCGGGTTGAGCGTGGGTGAAGCCGCTCCGGTGACTTCGTTGCGTACGGATCTGAAGGACTCGACCGGAACTTTGTCGGTGACGTCGGACTGCGTGCATCAGGGCCTGGGGAAGGGTTCGTTGGTGGCGAGTAGGCGTACAGAGTTGGTCGGAGAGAAGGAGTCCGTAGCAGGGGTTCAGTGGTGAGGGACCTCCAACCTTCTGTAGTTGGTTATTTTGTTATCTGTGCGTTTGCAGCAGGTGTGCTTTGGTGAAGCCACTCCGTGGGCGTCGTTGGCTGCAAAACCGAAGGACTTGGCCAGGAGTGCTGTCAGTGAAGCCGGGTGGGCGTACAGCAGGTCGAAGAGAAGTTTGTTGCAGCAGGCGTAAGTGGTGAGGGACTGAAACCTACTGTAGTCGTATTATCTTTATTTGTTTTGCAGATTAAACCAAAAAGACAAAAAGAGAAGCATATCAGAGGCATCCAAACACTTGGAGAAAGCGTCATCAGATCTGTTCGCTGATCCACAGAAGGAATAGCCCGCTACAAAGTCACAGAAGGCTGAAGCTTCCAGCCAACGTTATGTGCTTGCTCAAGTCTGGTTGATTTCCTTGTGATTCGACCTAGACGCATCCTAAACACAGCAAGAGTGTTTCTTGCATTGGTAAAGCTTGTCTTACCGTCCCGTGGTCAAAGAAATTGTTTTCTTGCACCACAGAAGGTTTTACCTTCTACACTGTAATCTCTATACGAGTTATTAGTGAAAAGTGACCGAAAGTGGACGTAGGTGATTTCACCGAACCACTATAAAATCCTTTGTGTTCTGCGACTCATTTCGAAGTCAAATTCACACGTTCCATAATTACAGAAGCTTGAAGGCTCTGTAAATTACAGTAAGTTACTTCCGCTGTGAGGGTTGTGAAAAAGCGTTCAAGAATTCCTTAATTGGACTTAACACTAATTCACCCCCCCCTCTTAGTATAATCTTTGGGCCAACAATTGGGAGCAGAGCGAGGTTCAACGGAAGCTTAACCGCTCGTTGAGATCTTACAGCAGCTCGAACCTTCTGTACGCTCTCTGAGTACTACTACCTTGCTGAATTCAACAGAAGCTTAGTTCTCTATTTGAATTCAACATTTAGAACAAAAGCAGTTTCAACAGAAGCCTTATAGCTTGTTGATTTCTTATAGGAGGTTGTCCCTTCTATTGCTCTCTTTCTCTGCCTTACAGAAGCTTGTGCTTTGTAATTGTCTCAAGTTTATTTTAATTCTACAGAAGTACTATACTCTGATAGAATTCAAAAATTTGTGATTCAACAAAAAGTTTAACAGTCTGCTGAGATTCTATAGCAGCCTGTACCTTCCACGCGATAGATTTCTACTATACAGAAGCTTACGCTCTGTTACTATCACTATCTGTCTCTTTTCTACAGTAGCTCATTGCTCTGCTAGAAACCATCCAGTTATTTTTAGACGGGATTCAACAAAAGCTTGAGTGCTTAGTTACATCCTATAGAAGGTTATGCCTGCTATATGCATATAACCGATTGATGCGCTGTTTTCTTCTGCTGAAAACTTAAAGTTTCTGCAGAATTTAACTAGTTAGCATTTTTACTCCATTTTACGGAGATTTGATTGCCAGCAATATCTGTTTCAATTTAACAAAAGTTTGTGTGCATTAAGAATCAGTGCAGTACCGTAAAGATTCTACTATTTTGCACAGAAGTCAAACCTTCTGAAAAATTGTAAAATGGGTGATAATTGCTATATACCGAAACCACACATTGGGAATCCTCCCATTTTTTATGGTAAAAATTTTTCCTATTGGAAAATTCGAATGAGTGCCTTTGTAGATGCAATCGATGATGATTTGTGGTCGTTCATTGAAGACGGTCCACCTATTCTACCGATTGAACTACAAACTGGTCCTGATGGACATCCTACACGGGAGTACCTTAGGATCAAACGACTCACTAAAACGGCTAAGTACTTAATGTTCAGTGCTATGTCGGAAAGTGAATTCGTAAAAGTCTCTACTTGCACTTCGGGTAAAGAAATCTGGGATAAACTTGTCACCATGTATGTTGGGACGAACCAGATTAGAGAAACCAAGATGAATTTCTTAATTCATCAATATGAGAACTTTACCATGAAGAGTGAAGAATCTGTAGAACAAATGTTCCAGAGACTTAACCTTCTAGTAGATGCCTTAACTCACTTAGGCAAACACTATACTAATTCTGAATTAGTAAGAAAGGTTCTACGAACTCTGCCCAAATCTTGGGAAGCCAAGAAAACGGCTATTGAGGAAGCTAAGGATCTATCTACTCTTCGATTAGATCAACTAATGAGCTCCTTAATGTCATATGAAATGGAGAGAACCTCTCAATCTGATGTAAAAAGAGCTTCAGTAGCCTTCAAAGCATCAGAAGAATCAATTGAAGACTCTGACAATGAAGCAGAAGTCGATTCGGATGATGAACTCGCTATGATTGCTAAACGCCTTCTGCGGTTCGCTTCCAAAAGACGTTTCAACAAGAGAAATCAGAAACGTGAAAAGCAGAATGATCCTAAGATGATCAAATGCTATGAGTGCAATAAGAAGGGACATTTCAAATCTGATTGTCCTTTACTTAAGGAGAAGGAGAAACCTTCTGTACAAACAAAACCCAAGAAAGCTATGATTGCTTGGGCAGATATTGAAGATTCTGATGATGAGGAAGAACAAGCACTAATGTGCATAACTACTCACACAGAAACTCAAAATTCTGTGGGAAATCAATTCTGTTTTCGAACAGAAGCTACAGAGAATAAATGGTATCTGGACAGTGGCTGCTCAAGACACATGACCGGAGATCCATCCAAATTTTCTAAGTTGACTTTACAGAACGGAGGTTCTGTTAAATTCGGTGACAATAGCAAAGGCTCTGTCATCGGAACAGGAACTATTGGAAGTCCTGACTCTATGGTTATAGAAGAGGTTCTGTTGGTTACAGAACTTAAACATAACCTGCTGAGCATTAGCCAGCTTTGTGATAAAGGCTATACTATAACCTTTGATCAAGATAAATGTTCTGGTATCCTAAACAATGAAGTCCGCTTCATTGGAAATCGGAAAAGGAACATCTACACTTTAACACAGGAGAGCTTCTATGCTACAGAAAGCTGTCTTCTGTCTGTCAAAGACGAAACTCATCTTTGGCATAGAAGGTTAGGACATTCCAACCTCCAATTGCTATCCAAGCTTGCTAGAAAAGAATTGGTAAAAGGCTTGCCTAATATCAAATTCGAGCAAGACAACTTCTGTGAAGCTTGTTCGCTTGGTAAGCAAACTAAATCCTCATTCAAGTCTAAGAATGAGATATCTACTACTCAGCCCTTGGAACTTCTACATATGGATCTATTTGGTCCGACTAGAGTTCAAAGTATTGGCGGTAGAAGATACTGTCTAGTAGTAGTAGATGACTACTCTAGGTACACCTGGGTCAAGTTCTTGACTCATAAAAGCGATGCATTTGAGTCTTTCATAAAGCTCGCTAAGCAATTACAGAATGAGAATAGATCTTCTGTAAAAGCTATTCGAACGGATCATGGTACAGAGTTTGAAAACCATGATTTTGCTACCTTCTGTGATGAACATGGCATTGATCACAACTTCTTTGCTCCTTACACTCCTCAACAGAATGGAGTCGCAGAAAGGAAAAATCGAACTCTTATAGACATGGCTAGAACCATGATTTGTGAGAGCAATGTTCCACAGAACCTTTGGGCTGAAGCAGTAAATACTGCCTGCTATATCTCTAATAGAGTACTACTGAGACCTAAATTAGAGAAAACTCCCTATCAACTATACAGGGGGAGAATATCAAATATTTCCTATTTTCATGCCTTTGGAAGTCCATGTTTTATACTGAGACCTTCTAAGGACAATCTCGGGAAATTCGATGCTAAATCAAATGAAGGTATCTTTTTAGGATACTCACTGACTAGCAAAGCTTATAGAGTCCTCAACAAAAGGACATCTACAATAGAAGAGTCAATTAATGTAAAAATTAATGACTCACCAACAAAAGATACTACAAAACCTGTAATATCTTTTGAACCTTTAGAAATTTCTTTAGAACCTACAGAAGGTTCTTCAGAACATCCACCCTCTACGAAAGAGATGGGTGAATCCACTGTTCATAATTCTCAAAGAGAATCTGAACAAACTGTTGAAAATTCTTCAGAAGTATCATCTTCACAGAATAATCAACAAAATGATATAAGAGCACCTGCCTTATATCAAAAACGACATCCTATTGATCAAGTCATAGGAGACATCAATAGTGGTGTACAGACAAGACGTTCTGTTATTAATAGTGGTGTACAGACAAGACGTTCTGTTATTAATAGTGGTCTACAGACAAGACACCCTATTGACCAAGTCATTGGAGACATCAACAGATGCTTTTTCCAATACGGTTCTATTCCGTAGAAGCCGTCAACAGAACATCATTTGGCTGATATTTTCACCAAATCACTTGATAAGGAGAAATTCTGCTCTTTCAGGAATGAATTGGGGATTTGTTATCCATTTTAAATAACAGCGACGTTGTACAGCAGTTTCAACGTTCTGTATTATACATTTCGAAATTTTAATTCGAAATGTATTTTTCAAAAGAGTACTCTAGACAATATTATTCTAATGAAAATCTTGTCAAGAAAGAGTCCTTCTTATTAACGTAGATTCTTACAGAAACTACGCATAGAAGGTTATACCTTCTGTACAATGTTAATTCGACTTTACTGTTTCGAATTTAACAAAATATATTCCTTAATTTTGAAACAGAAAGCTAAACCTTCTGTTCCAAAGAATATTTTCGAAAAATCAGGGAGAATCTTATATGATTCATCTTCTATTATATCAAGAATCGATGATCTTGATAAAAAAATTGGGAATACATGATCTTACTGGAAGATTTTGTCCCAATTAATCAATTTTGGGAAATAAAATAATATTTTTCCAAAATTAAAACATTACCTTCTTCTATATCTTCTCACGATGTCACTCGTGGTTCTCTATCACCATTGATACTCCTCCGAGAAACCCTAGAAGAAAATTTGTCTTTCCAACTCAATCTCTTAGCCAAATCGCTCTACCCAAATCCGATTATGGCACCTAAGAGGAAGTCCGAAGTTCGCCGCTCGTTCTCCCTCTCCGCCACACTTCCTTCGGCTGAGTCTCAACCAGCCAAGCCCGTGATTCCTACTGCTCATGAGGTAATCACACCCTTGGATCCAGAGATCGTCGCGTACTCCCTCGCTGAAAACAAGGAAGTCGCTGACGCCGCTACCGAAGGGCAGCAGGACAAAGTCTCTGTTCTGAAAGAGAACCCTGTTTCTGAGGAGTCTCTGGAGGAACCTACTGGTGAGGATGACGAAGCATCTCATCCCACCGATGATCTCGTCTTGGAGGACGAAAACCCTCAGGAGGATTCTGATCTGGAACAGGAAGCTGAAACCCCTGTCAGAAACAGCGTCGTCTCTGATGATGATGAGGACAAAGTGCAGGAGGTCACTCTTCCAGCAGTTGCTGCTCCTCAACCTACTGTGTCACCCAAATCGAAGGTGAAAGGCAAGGCTGTTGCTGTGGAGCCTATCCCTGTCAAAGCCAAACGATCGGCCTCGATTATCGTCTCTGGAAGTGTATCCTCCAGGACACGACACAAACGCAAAAGCCCCGAGTCTGTGAGTAAGTCCTTAGAGCAGGAGGTCTTAAAAAAGACCAAGCCTACAGGTACAATCGCAGCTCAGGTAAAACCTACTGTTTCTCAGGCTGAAATAGAGCAGATCATGAACGCAGAAGCTGTTCCCTCCTGTGATGTCTCAAGCAGGCAGATTGCTGCATGCAAACGGCTAGATTTTAGCTGGTTTAGCGAGAATGATCTTGATATTCTGCCTCTATATGAGAAGCTGGATTTAAAGGTGTTCTGTGAAACTTACGTCGAAGTCGCTGTTACAAGGATTCGAGAATTTTATACAAATCTCACCTTTTTCAGGATTAACGACATTGTTAAGTATGTCAGGACCATGATTGATGGCGTCTTCCTGGTGTTTTCAATTCATGATGTCAACACCTTGTATGGCTGCAAAGAGCACCCTGTTCTTCCTGTGGCAAACAAGAATCAGTCATACAGTGCCATACTTGGATCTAAAGTGAAGGTGCCGCAGTACCTTGAATCTGCTGCATTGGAGCTTCCTAAACGGATCCTCCATCGATCTGTCATCTCTGTCTCCTACCAAGGACAGGAAGTCTGGATGCTGTCACAACCAGAGATGCTCAGATTATGGAACATTTGTTGCTAGGAAAGCCATTCAACCTGGGGGCGATGATTTTTGCTCACATGCAAGCTTGTCTTAAAGCAAAGGACAAAGCTCTCCCCTATGGTCAGGTTGTAGCTGCTCTTCTTCGTCTTCGCAACATTGATCCAAATCCTCCCACCGCACTGGAAAAATGGCGAGTTGGAAATTTTGGTCGACAAATTATTGCAAGTATGCAATATGTGAGGACTCAAGGAGGCTGGATTCAGAAATCCAAAGGGAAAGAGAAACAGCAGAAGGAAGCACCTGCTACTTCTGACAAGAGTGGACCTACTGCTCCAAAAGCTGCTGTTCCATCTTCTTCAACCCTGGAACAACCTCGAGAAGGCTCATCCTCCTCTTTGCCTAATCTCATCAGAGATCTGCAGCGACAAATTGCTGCACAGACTGAGGAACTTAAAGTCCTCAAGAATACGGTCGCTGAGTTAGTCATTACTGTTGAACGTCAGGAAAAGCTTCTCCGTGACAATCTCCAGTAATGTGTTCTGCTTATTTTTCAGCACCCTAGACCTACTGTAATGGTCTTAAATAAGTGACTGATGATGTGTACCCCTTTTTGGGATGAACTATTTTAATATTCTGCAGTTTGGTTTCATTCTCTACGTCTATTGTGAGAATACTTTCTACAGGACCTTAGATCTCCGCTTTCTACCTCATATACTTTTTGATATGACAAAAAGGGGGAGAGATTTTGGAGAACGTTGAAAAATAGTAAGCAAAAATCAAGGGGGAGATAACACGGAGATATAGCGCATGCTCATTCTCAAAACCACAAGAATTCTTGTGATATTTAGCGGGATAGAAGGACAAACCTACTATGAGGTTTATTAATCTTCTATCCGGGTATGCAAAATTTGAGCACAACTCATTTTTGCAGAAGCTCATGCTACTGTCGGGCTAAATATACAGGAGCCTTGTCCCTGTAATCTGTAAAAGCTGAATGCTTTTGCACTCTGCAAAAGTAAATGCTTCTATAAAGTGTCAAACCCTTACTATCTCTATCTTAGGGGGAGTTTGATACGTCATCTTGTATGAACATATCTCCTATGGATGAAAGTTTTGTCATCATCAAAAAGGGGGAGATTGTTGACAAGATTTTGATGATGAGTCAAACAGCAGGTTTGACCTGCTATGACTTTACAGAAGCTGAAACCTCCTGTAACGAAGATACGCTTCGTAAGAGAGGAGAATATCATGAAAATATTTTCTTCACCCTCCAAGGATCATTTCAAATCAAGAGACGTGATTAGAGAATATTTCCATAAATAGATATTTCAATAATAAATTATTTATTAATTAATTATTGATTATCTTAATTAAATTATTAATTCAAAAAGAGAATATTCTTAGGAATATTATTTGGATTAATATTTCGTCCAGATACAATGTTTTACTTGTCTGGAACGAATCAATTATTTTGGGAATAAATCGTTGATTATTTCCTTATATAGAAGGTCAAGTTGCTGTTACTGGCCGAACCTTCTGTAATGCATTATCTGGGGATTTAATTGTCAAAATAAGACAAAATTAAATCTGGAGGTTCCAACCAGATATTTGCACGACCCCATCATCATATTTCTCAAGTTGGAAATAAAATATTCTTTCTTTCCAACTATAGAAGGTTGCTGACCGATTTAGGCTCTAACCTTCTGTAAGATGAGATCTCGTGATTAGATTATTCGATTAATCTAAAATCAATCAAATATTGTCCCTAAATGATTTTAACACGTTGGGGATGAATCTGGTCTCTTTACGTTTTTGGCAAAATAAGTTTCCTTATTTACAGGAGGACAGAACCTCTATATAAAAGAAAAACCTAAAAACATTAAAAATATAGATCAGAGGTAAGTCTTGGCATTTGGCAACGTTAGCGGGTGGTTAACGTGTGTGCGAGTGTGCAGGACGGGTTCTCCAGGCGAGAGTTCTCGCAGGAGGTAACTACAGCGGGTTGAGCGTGGGTGAAGCCGCTCCGGTGACTTCGTTGCGTACGGATCTGAAGGACTCGACCGGAACTTTGTCGGTGACGTCGGACTGCATGCATCAGGGCCTGGGGAAGGGTTCGTTGGTGGCGAGTAGGCGTACAGAGTTGGTCGGAGAGAAGGAGTCCGTAGCAGGGGTTCAGTGGTGAGGGACCTCCAACCTTCTGTAGTTGGTTATTTTGTTATCTGTGCGTTTGCAGCAGGTGTGCTTTGGTGAAGCCACTCCGTGGGCGTCGTTGGCTGCAAAACCGAAGGACTTGGCCAGGAGTGCTGTCAGTGAAGCCGGGTGGGCGTACAGCAGGTCGAAGAGAAGGTTGTTGCAGCAGGCGTAAGTGGTGAGGGACTGAAACCTACTGTAGTCGTATTATCTTTATTTGTTTTGCAGATTAAACCAAAAAGACAAAAAGAGAAGCATATCAGAGGCATCCAAACACTTGGAGAAAGCGTCATCAGATCTGTTCGCTGATCCACAGAAGGAATAGCCCGCTACAAAGTCACAGAAGGCTGAAGCTTCCAGCCAACGTTCTGTGCTTGCTCAAGTCTGGTTGATTTCCTTGTGATTCGACCTAGACACATCCTAAACACAACAAGAGTGTTTCTTGCATTGGTAAAGCTTGTCTTACCGTCCCGTGGTCAAAGAAATTGTTTTCTTACACCACAGAAGGTTTTACCTTCTACACTGTAATCTCTATACGAGTTATTAGTGAAAAGTGACCGAAAGTGGACGTAGGTGATTTCACCGAACCACTATAAAATCCTTTGTGTTCTGCGACTCATTTCGAAGTCAAATTCACACGTTCCATAATTACAGAAGCTTGAAGGCTCTGTAAATTACAGTAAGTTACTTCCGCTGTGAGGGTTGTGAAAAAGCGTTCAAGAATTCCTTAATTGGACTTAACACTAATTCACCCCCCCCCCCCCTCTTAGTATAATCTTTGGGCCAACAGAAGGGTCTCACCAACTTACGAGGATTGCACATCTCGGGAGAGATGGAATGCGTGGATGAGATGGAGTGTTTTCCTCCTAGTGTTTATGATGGAGACTGGAGTCGACTCCTCCCTTCATCCCTCCTCCATTTGGATATTCGGAATATGAAGAAGTTGGAGTGGGTGGGAGGGGGACTCAGACACCACCTAACCTCCCTTCGATCTTTGATTATTGATCAGTGTGAGAGGCTGAGGTGTTTACCAGACGACGGCCTCCCTGACTCCCTGGAACGTCTCTTCATTTGGGGATGTACAGAGGAGTTGATGGAGAAATGCAGGAAGGGGAAAGGGGAATATTGGCATTCCCACCTCCGACTCATCCCGGAAGTTTGGATACGTTAAAAAAATTTAAAATATGTCAAAAGATATCAATTTAATTTTCTTTCTTAAGTCAAGTGCCTGGAAAATCTTTACTCTACGTAATTTGTAAGATATTCCTTTTTTGGACAAAAAATTGAACCCCTAGCATTCTAAGCAGGACATGTCCTATCGTAATCCGTTATGAGATCTAGATACACATGAAAGGTTGTTCTACGTAACTTATGACAATATTATTCCTTCAAAGTCGTGGCGTGCTAGTTTTAAAAGAAATATAGCCGAGAGATCGTTATGGCAGCAGCGTTATCGAACGGAAATTTCATTATCATGTCGTTTATGAACTCATTTTAACAATAAATCCGTTATTTGTGTAGTCTGGTTTGGATCGAGGAATGTGTAAGGACACGAAGAAAACCGTAAAGCCGAAACGTATTATTCGGAGACGTGATACCAAGAACCAAACTAGAAACCATTTTACTTACATATGCGGGGGTGAACTCCTCCTTAAGGTCCACCATGTGCTCACTAAAAGTGATCTCGCCGTCCTGACGAAGCCTTTTGCACGCGGGTCATCCCTGATCTTTCCCAAGGCATCCATATCAAGGTTGGGACATTGATAAAATTGTTACTTTAAAAAAGTGTTAAAAATTCGATAATAAAATCAAATAAAAAAAATCCTTTATAATAAATATTAATCATGAAATAAGGATGAATCAATCTTGAAATATTCATCATGAGATATTCATCGTCTCGCTCTTTGTCTTGATAAAGGGGGGGTGAGGAGACCACATCATCTCCAAAGATGCTCATCCTCTTCCTTTTTCACTCTCTTAACATCCTCTTTTTTTAACTTGAGAGCGGCCGTATTGACACGTGACACCCCCCCTCACCCTCGTCAAAATGCATTAAGTTCCACCACCAGCCTGTTGTTGCTTTAGACATTTGGTAAATCAAAATTCAAAACTAGTGTCAAATATTAAAACTTGCGATTACAAAATATTACTTACGTTTTGTTTCCTCATTTTCTGCGTAATAGCAAACGGGAAATCACAACGAGTTGGTATTGAATCACTTATTGTAATGATTATATAGTTAAAAAAATAAAATAAAAAAATATACATGACAAAAAATATTATTCATCGACTAGTTTTAAGTAGAAACTAATGCTTCAATAGTGTTTTTTCTTTCTAATGAAGATAGCTTCTACGATGACTAATCAAAAACCTACTTGATTTAGATCGGAATTGAGTCAATTCCTTTTTTATATAGTCTAGATAATAAACAAGTTTAGCCCACGTATTTATCTTAAACGAAATATTTCTATCGCATATTAATGTCTCTTTTAACCCATATAAATGTGATCGGAATTGAGTTAACCCATGCTCAATTTTTTTTAATTTTGTAAAAAGAATATTTTTTTAGAATGTCATCTTACATTAATTATAAAGATAGCCAATCGTCTTCGATTCACTGAGAATATAGTTTGGATCGAACGACCTTTAACTCTATATTATTAATAGTGTACATAGCCCGATTCTTTCACGATATATTTTATATTGTTGCGTTTGCAAGAAGGAGATTTTATAATACATTGACTAGTTTTGTAAAGGAATAGTGTAATTTAAAAAAAAAACAAACTAGTCCTTAAATATGAGCCAAACTTGGGTGCATCTGCCATTCACATATTGCCACGTAAGCATGAAATAATATAAAATAAATCTTATAGTGACTAAATACGTATAATAATTATTTTATGCATAAGTAACAATAAATAACGATGGGCGGAGGAAGCCGTTAAATACTTTTTTTTTATCCGTAAATGATGATGTCGACATCAAGATGTACACGAGATGATAAAATGGGTAAATGAATAACTACTTCCAAACACGAAACGAGGCATAACTCTGCTCCAAAGTCTTCACAAGAAGTCGGTGCTCGTTCATCCCGTGTTTGCTGGTTTCCATCTAAATGTAGTAAAGCCGGAAGGCTCGACACGTGACGAATACGATCACCCTTGTGCGAAATAACCTGAACCGAGATATCGGGTAACAATCCAACCAAAGTTTTATGCCAGCCGTGTATAACTTGTCACGCATCGTCAACCCTAAATTCGTTATCAACACCATGTAGGAGTTTAAATATATATATCATCTTGGAATAGAAAATTTTTTTGATAATATATATATATATAACAAATGTGTCTGTCATAATATATATATAACAAAAGTTTATATATATATATATAACAAATGTGTCTGTCATAATATATATAACAAAAGTTTTTATATATATATATATATATAAACTTTTATAATATAATAAAAAGACTAAATATGAATTTATTTTGCATGAGAAGGTATAGAAAAATATTTATTTTATTTTATTTTATTTATAAAGACTAAATCTTCCTTTAGAGATATAATTTGGGTACTAATAAAAATAAATTCTCTTGAAATATGACTGGAGAACATTCTCGTGAGCTCTTTTATGAAATCAACGTGCCGAGAAAATTTCTCACTAATTACAACAGAATTTTTAATTCAAATATAACTCAAATTAAAATATAATGAAATTATTACTCAAAAAGGTAAATATCAACATGTCAAAACACGATGGTTGAGCATTTTGACTGTTTTATTCTATTACAAGGTTCATTCATTCACTAGAGAAATATTCCGAGGTACACAATCGACGATTCATAGATGACTACACGAGAGCTTGTCCGAACACCTCTTTCAAGTCCTTGATCGAGGAGACGGACGGGCTCACGGCATCTTCAGCGAGTCTCTTACATTTCATCATCTTCTTCTTCAGTTCCTTCACTTACATGAGTCCCCCGGAACGTGGCATGCGATGGCGGTTGAACTCAGAGTTGAGGGAAGGTGAAGGATCGGTGTTTTGAAACACCAATTTCAACTTCCCAGTAGGAAGTCGGTGTTTTAAACATCGAATTCTCCTTTTTTTATTAGACAAAATAGGTGTTTCAAATACCAATTTAGGAGTATTAGTCATTTGAAACTAGAGACCCTAATTCACAAAATAGTTTGCTATTAATGTATATATCTCCATTTTATTGTTACAATTCCCAACATGTCTTTGTTTATATATATAAACCATCTAGTAAAACTAACTGGAAAGATCCTCTTAATACTTTCCTTTAGTTCCTTTTCTTACACGGCATTGTATTTGGAATTTTTGTAGATGAAATCGCTTCATGTCTTGCTCGAACATGGTTGGAAGGAATACTTCAAACATTAAACGCACCACTCTGGCACGTAGTTTTTGGCCTCGACTGGTCCAAGCGCAATAATATTACGTGGTGCCGAATAATCTATGCGATGGAAAAAGTATAGTCCAGAGTTGGATAACTTCAAATTAAAGCATCGATAGAATTAATTATATCCCTAATTGCTCGGTGAATAAATTACCTTTTTTGTGAACTTATATGCTATTGTTGATTCTTTTCGCGGAACTCAATCACTCCAAACAAATTTGTTGATGTTGTTGATGATACGATAGCGAAATAAATTTGTCCCTAATGTCATATTTGCTTCATGTAAAATAATAATAGTAGTATTATTACTAAAATGAGGCCGATAAATGACGAGAGATACCTGGCGCCCATATGTCGAATAAAACTGGATTGGATGGGAATGAATTAAGAAATATTAAGTCGTTTTATTTCGAATCTAAAACTTTGATTTTTTGTTGAATTTTTGTTTCTTTATAGCACATATAAAATAAATCCTGGATGATCCCAGTTTTCAATTTAAATTAAATTATTAGTGAAAATAAAAACATCACTAAAAAAAGCAGAATCCTTTAAAATTATCCAATCCGTTAGTAATAATAATATTATTAGTAATCTCGGACTGTCATATATGTCGACACAGCATACAAGTCCTCGGGCTTCTATTGTAGAGGGAGTAGACTGCTAAACTTTATATAATAAACTGAACCCTTCTATATTTCTGATGTTGGATTGGCATATCCGTTTCAACGAAAATTAACTTCGTTTCTCTCTAAATAAATAATAATAATAATGATTTATCGTTTAGAATATTGTTTATTTCATATGAAAAATTAAGATTTTTTAAAAAATACATTATAAATACATCATCGAAATCCCTCCAATACATAGTAAAAATAAGCTTTAGCAAGAAAAAAGGCTCAATTTTATTAAAAAAAATATTCTACTTACAATCAAGAAGTGCTTCGTATTCGATCAATATTTACTAATAGCAGGAGAAAACAAATAAGTTATTTCTCGGATAATATCAATAAATCAGACTGTCTTTTTCAATACGCACACGTATAAAATTCTTGGTCTTATGTTAAGACGATTTTATCCTCGACAATTATTTCTAACTCGACTTTGTTTTGCCTAATTTTTTTGGGATGGACAGGGGTTTTTAGGTAATTTCCTTGAGCAAGTAATAAATGTCATCAAAAGGCCACAACTCGTAATATAATGTTCAAAGTTTGTCTGATGCCTGTTTTCTACTGGTTGTAATCCAATGTTCAATTTGATCTTCCTAAAACTACATAACCAAGTCCTTCGTGTAAAGTGCATTAAGACAAGTGATTTGCAGGGGTATCCACTTGAGAAGCAGATCCCCAAATCATGGAGATCAAGGAAGAAATTGCGTCCAACTCCAGCTTCTCGAAAGTACGAAAGGCCGGACATCGAACTAATCGATTTCAATCGGGCATGAGCACTGATCGAATTTTAATCACATGAGATTAGGCATTATCTTGGGTGTTTACTTGGCATGTCAATAGTTCCATTTAGCTTTAATTCCAAGGATTGAAATTCAACCGTGAGAACATGTGCTGTCGCGGCGGCTGCCCAGAAGCGGAAGACCCACATGGACCATTGACTGGATCCAATTCTTTCAATCTTAAGCAGCTCGCACTTCAGCGAAATGAGAGACTCGAGGCTAATCAAGCCCCAACTAAACTATTCCAAAACAGAGAGAGAATATGGATTTCATCTCCCCCGTCCTCAACCTGGTCGGCTCTCAACTCATCGCCAAGTATGCCCGGATCCACGGCATCTCCGACAAGCTCCAGGTGTGGGCTAAGAAGCTGCCCGGGATCCAAGCCTTTTTGGATTCTGCCGAGGAAAAACAGATGTACGAGGATGACCCTGCTGCTGTCCTGTGGCTCGCTGACCTCAGGGACGTCGCCTACGACATGGAGGACCTGCTCGACTACTTCTCTGTCGAAGCCAAGCGGGACGAGCCCAAGGCCCAGTCATCCAAACTCCCTCACTGCCTCATCGCTTGCTGCTCTCGTTTCCGCCCGTGCACCCTGATCTCCCGTCATCGTATGGCCAACGAGATTGATGACATCGACCGAAGATTGGAGCAAGTTATCGCCCGCATACCCATTCTCGGATTAGTCCAGAGCTCGAGGAGAGAGCCTCGCAATGACCAGCCCCGTTTCAAGACCTCTTCCCTGCCCGAGCCAAAGTTCGTGGGCAGGGAAAAGCAAATGGAGGAGCTGCTCGCGCGATTGACCAGATCCGAAGCAACCCACAGCACTGTCCGACCATTTGCCGTCGTTTCGATCGTGGGGATGGGAGGACTCGGTAAAACTACCCTTGCACAAGAGCTGTATAATCACAAGTCCTTGAACTTCACTGTCAAAGCTTGGGCTTGTGTTTCTGACGTCTTTGACGTGACTGCCATCACCAAGAGCATCCTGGACCAGGTAACCCCTTCTTCCCCCACTACAGACAAGGATCTGAATCAACTCCAAAACTCCCTAAAAGGGACACTGTCCGGCAAGAAATTTCTGATTGTGTTTGACGACGTATGGAACGAAGTGTACGTCGAGATCGAGTCTCTGTTGAAGCCCTTGTATTCCGGTAGTAAAGGAAGTAGGATTCTGCTCACCACCAGAAATGTCGAGGTCGCAAGAAAGGTCGGAGACCGTAATCCGAAGCAGTTAGACATCTTGTCGCCGGAGGACTGTTTGTCTTTGCTCGCCTATCACTCTATTGGAGAAGAAAACTTTGAAGGACATCCTGATCTTCGAGAAATTGCCATTGAATTGGCAAATAAGTGTAAGGGGCTGCCTCTTTCTATTAAGGTGATTGGAGGGCTGCTTCGTTTCGAAAAAGAACCTGAAAATTGGAGAAGAGTTTTACGTCACGGTATTTGGAACTTGGAAGGAAAGATTCCTTCTGCATTGAGGTTAAGCTACATCCACCTCCCCATTCACTTGAAGAGATGTTTCGCAGCTTGTGCGTTATTCCCGAAGGATTACATATTCGACCAAGACGAGTTAATTCGACTGTGGATCATACAAGGTTTGTTGCAAAAAGGGACTGCAAAAACATACCAAGAGGTGGGGATGGAAAATCCTCATCGGTTGGAGGCCGCGTCGTTCCTTCATAAAGCAAGTGATAAGAAGACTAGCTACTCAATGCATGATATTATTAATGATCTCGCGAAATCGATCGATCCCTGCTCGTATTTCAGCTCTGATGAGAATAAAGGAGGCTCCACCCTCCATGAAGACAAAGTACGTCACGCGGCAATGGTTACAAAACGTCATGAAAGATGCCTTTCGAAGAGATTTGACGTGTTTCGCTCTATGAAGAAACTAAGAACGTTTATGCCATTCCAAATCTCAGAATTCCCAGAGCCAACTGTCTCAGTCTCCGAGGATGTGATAAAAGACTTGATCGTGGATATGAAAAGCCTCAGGATGTTATCGTTGCGTTTCTTTTACATTACGCAGGTACCTGACCGAATTGGAGAATTGAAACTCCTACGTTCGATCGATTTTTCTCACACAAATATCGAAATACTGCCAGAATCGATTTGTGATTTGGTGGAATTACAATCTTTGTTACTTCGAGAGTGTCATTGGCTTCGGAAGCTGCCGAGAAACATTCATAAGCTGGTGAATCTTCTCCATCTCGACATAAAAGGCACAAGCAGTTTACAGGAGATGCCACCGTGTATCGGTGACCTAACCAATCTTGAGATACTCTCAGACTTCGTCGTGGGGAAAGAGGTCGGTCAAGAGTTGAAGCAGCTGGGACCACTCGGATGCCTTCAGCGGGAGTTGCATGTTCGTAATTTGCAGTATCTACATGACGTTGAAGACGCGAGGCTTACTAATCTATTCGTGAAGGAAGCGATTCTCGAATTAAGCTTGGACTGGGGATCGGGTTATGAATTTTCTCGTGAAGGTGACCATCAATTCAATCTCCTCCATCATCTACAACCTCCGAAGAAGATTGAATCTCTTGTTATCCATGGATATGGGGCCAAACGATTTCCATCCTGGTTTTATAATCAGGGCTGTATGGAAAATCTATTGAGCATAACCCTGACAAGTTGTAGAAATGTGGATTCATTGCCACCCTTTGGACAACTTCCCTTGCTGGAAAGTTTGGAAATGAGCGGTCTTGAAGGGATATCCTCCATAGGTCCTGAGTTTTACGGGTTTGAAGGGCCATTTTTTCAGTCATCGAGGATGTGGAGCTTCGAGAACATGGGTGCCTGGGAGAAGTGGCAGTCCAACAGAGGGGATGAGAACGACCACCTATTCCCCTGCCTCCACCAGCTCATCGTGATGTACTGCCCCAAACTGAAAGGAGGGTGCCCTCTTAGCCTTCCGTCCCTCATCAAAATTAATATTGATGGCTGTGATGGGGGATTGTTCAAATGTCTCGCAGGCCTTACTTCGGTAACCAAGATGGAAATTAGCAGAATACCGGAGCTTGTTCACTTTGAGGGGAGTTTGGCAACCTCTTGGGTCGCATTGGAAGAGATGAAGATTGTGGAGTGTCCTCAATTTAAGTCCTTCGTGAAAGGGGATGGAGGGAAACAAGTTCCACCTAATCTAAAGGTTCTTGAAATGAGTCATTGTGGAGAGTTAGAGAAGCTGGCGGATGATTTATGTGGGCTTACATCTCTTAGTGTGATAATTGTTGCCGATTGTGAGAAGCTGTGTTCCTTCCCTAGTAATGGATTGCCTGCTTCGTTAAGAATATTGGAGCTTAAGGGTTGCCTAAGTCTGTCGCAGTCACAGCTAATTAGCATCAGGCTTCTCGATTATCTCGAGGAGCTTAGTCTATGTAATCTGGAGGGACTCGTGTCGATTACGGAATTAGTTGGTGTTGGTAGTCCCCTCTCTCGGTCTCTGCGGAAATTGGAAATTCGGCATTGCAGATGCCTCACGACTTTGACGGACAGTTTGCAACACCTATCAGCACTCTCCGATCTTAATCTCAGGGATTGCCCAGCATTAGAGATGGAGATATTCCCTTCACTCCCTTACAACTTGTCCTCCTTTTACCTTGTCAGATGTCCAAAGGTGAAGTATTTGCCTCATGACATGCACCACCTCACCTCCCTCAAATCACTATCTATTTATGACTGCCAAGGCATCAGGAGAGGTCTGCCTCCCAACCTGGAATCTCTTTCGATTGGACTTCGAAATCTGAATCAACGAATTGAGGAGTGGGGGTTGAGGGGTTTCACCCCCTTACGAAAATTGAGAATCGGGGGAGAGATGGAGTGTGTGGATGGGATGGAGTGTTTTCCACCTCCCACTGATGATGATGGAGACTGGAGTCGCCTCCTCCCTTCATCCCTCGTCAGTTTGACTATTGGGAACATGAAGAAGTTGGAGAGGGTGGGTGGGGGACTCAGACACCACCTCACCTCCCTTCGATATTTGTTTATTGATGAGTGTGAGAGGCTGAGGTGTTTACCAGACGACGGCTTCCCTAACTCCCTAGAATGTCTCTACATTTGTGGATGTACGGAGGAGTTGGTGGAGAAATACAGGAAGGGGAAAGGCGAATATTGGCATTCCCACCTCCGACTCATTCCATATGTTGATATTAAGTAAAATGTTGTGTAAGATTTGATATTATTAATGTGTGTTTTTATTTCTACTTTTGTTCCATCTGTTTTAAGATAATAATTATATAACTCCATGATTCACCGCTTATCCCAGACCCCAGTAATTAATTTGATTTTGATAAAATCCAAAACATGATTTGTAACGTATTCAAATAAATTTATTTGCATTCCAAATGTATAATTTATCCTTTTCAATTAATTCCGTGTTCTTTTTTCCGATCCTCACGAAACTTGTAGAAGAATCTTCGTTCGGTAGTTAGTTTATCACTATTTTTTTATTTTATGGATGGATATATTAGGAAATAATTAAAAGATAATGAAATATATAAATTATAAGAAGGGTGAATGAAAGTGTAATTTTACTTTAAACTGAGGCTAGAAAACTTTCCAATTCGTCCTCTTGGGGCTGGAAAAAACCGTCTCACTCTACATAAGTAGGGCTTGCTTATCCATTTTTTCCTGATAAGTAGCTTGTTTTAACTTTCTTTTTGTCCATAACTTGATATGATGAAAAAATTGGAAGCAAATGACAAGGAGATGGATTATAAGCATGTACGTACGAAATATTTCACAAAAATGTAACATTCCCATTTAAAAAATGTACGTCAAAATTAATTCGAATTTTAGGATAAATTAATACAAACTTCCCATTTAAAAAAAATAATTGTTTTCCCATGATGTCCACTTTCTAACCATCCACAGACAACACCAAATTCTAGAATCCGAAGATTAGAATAAAAATAATGTAACAAATCAACAGTCACGAAAAAACATATATAAATAAATACCCCTGTCCTATGCACACAAAATGTTTGGAACGAATTTTGTACAATGCCATAGTTGATGATTCACCGAATCTTCTGGAAGAGCATGAAGAACACCGGGGACAGAACATCGTCATTAAGAGCTTCACTATGCCAAGTAGCCGAGCATTATAAGGATTTGCAGGTAGTTCGGAAAAGAAATTGGTCAAATACTATCATAATTTGAGAATTTCTCAATTTATTAGTCTCTCTTAGTCTTAAGTATCAGTTCATAACATTGGCCTTCAATTTACTTTTGGAGATGTTGTTCTTAGCCGCGACAAAAGTAAAATATTTCCCAAATTTTAAAACTCCCGGTTTTGAACCACGACAATTAGAAGAAGTCGGGATTAAAAAACGAAAACTTCAAATACCTTTTTTTTTTTCAAAAAACGCAGTTTCTAACAATAATGTTAAGATGCTAAGGTCCATCAAATAGATAGGGCCTCCCATCGCCCGAGTATCTACGCGCTAGCCTTTTTGTTTCAAGGGGATGATGTATATAGAGTTTTCTACGAAAATAGAGTTAGTTTTAAAAAAAATTACGAAATACGGTTTCAGTTTCATAAAATACGGTTTTACCGTCGAAATGCGGTTTCGAAACCCGCCCCTTCTTTTCATACAGGGAACCAGCATGAGGACACGGTCTCAAAATGGCCCTCATGCAGGGGCTGGTTTTTCCAACACCTGGAGAAATTCTCTAAGTGTTGGGGGAACTTTCGGGGAATACACAAGGGACGGCTATTGAAAACCCGCTCCTCATAAGAATAGACAAAGGGAGGGGGAGGAACATAAAAGGGGCAGGTTTTCAAAACCCGCCCCTTCAACACTTGGCCAATTTCGCGAAGGGGGACGGACTAAGGGTCTGACGGGGGACGGGTTTTGAAAACCCACCCCTCCTGGGAATACACATCCGCCCCTTCCTTAAGCCAACCCGCTCCTTACCCGACATAAGTCGGGTCCTCCTCCCTCCCAACTTCACTTCGTGCGAAGAAAACCACCTTCCGACCTCCGATTTCCGACCCCGACCTCCGACGCCCGTCCTTCCTCCTCCTCCGACGCCCTCCGATGACCACCAACGCCCCACTTCCTCCTCGAACGCCCACCCTCCCCCATGCCTCCTCAAGTCCCTGCCCCCTCCGACGTCCGACCTTCCACCCGCTCACCGTCGTCGTCACGTTCCTTTGTCTTCACGGTGATTATTTTACGATTAGGTGATTGTTGGCGCTAATTAAGATAATTTTAGGGTTTGTGTTACATTTGGGTCGATTTAGGGTTTTTGATTGAAATTATGGTAAATTAGTATAATTGGTTGGAAATAGGTTAAATGACTCGTTTTGATTGAGATTAGGTCAAATTTCGAGGATTGATTGAAATTAGCCAATTTATGATTAGGCTGTCTAAATTAGGATTAAGTTGAAATTATGTCAATTTAGGATTTAGTTGATGAGTTGAGTTTATTTGAAATGGTTGAAATTAGTTTAGTAATGATAGTTTGACGTTTTATAATTAATGGTTTGTGCTTTAAATTATTGCAGGTATTTGAAAGTTTGAAGAAGTTATTCACTAAATCGTAAGTTTTATCTTACGTTTCAATATCGCAAGTTCATTTGTTGTTGTATAGAAATGGGAAGGTTATTCATGGTAGTCAAGGAATAGGTTATAATAGGGATCCAGTGAAACTTATAAAGGTACCTGTTGATGATTTGAAAGGGTCATTGCTAATACAATGAGATTAAACGAAGGCAGTAGGCTAGAAATATGTCTTAGATATCCATTTCCTTCGTATGGTCCTTCTGGCATAAATTTTATGCTAGTACCTATTGGTGATGATGAGGATGTTAGGTTGTTGTGTGAGTTTGCGATGTCAAATGGTGATCGCATTCAAGAAGTGTATGTGATATTAGTTTCTAGGAATTCTAGCAATAAAGGAAAGCCCCCAAATTCAAGAAGTAAGCATAGTAGTAACATGTAGGCCATAGGAGTGAATGTGGATGAGGGGTTAAATGTCGTGAAAGAGAGAATGGAAAATTTTGAAGTTAGTAGAAATATTTGTCAATTGGTACCGGTGAATGAAGGGTGTAGCGGTTATGGTGGTAATGTGGGGAATGAGGAAGATGGTGGAAATGAGGATGATGGTGGTAATGATTATGAAGAGGGTGACCCATTTGAAGATTTAGAACATGATATGGGCGATGAAGTAGTTCTAAACGAAACTATATATCGGCGATATGAGAATAATGTCATTGATTCAATAGTGAATTCCGATAATGACGCCAATATTGATGATGAAATGTTCAACGGTGTTGATTTAAGGAACGAGGAAAATGTTAGGAATGTAGGGGTTAATGATGTTGGTCCTTCTAGGAAGAAATGGTTGAGAAACCTCTACCGTTCTATCTAGACAATGGCGATATTGGGAATGTGATTTTCAAGGAGGATGAGGATGTTAGGATTGCGGGCGATCCGGACGCTGTGGTTGAATTTCGTAAAGGGATGCGGTTCAAACATAAGAACCATCACATTCATGCGGTGAATAAGTTCCATATCAAGAACCATTATGATTAAGAAATTGTGGAGTCAGATAAGACGACGTGGTATGTGTTTTGTTCTGAGTTTGGATATGGTTACAAGTGGATATTACGCGCGATTCAACGTGCTTGTGATGATGAGTTTGAAATAACGATTGTTGGTGAGTCGCATTCATGTTTAAATGCAGTGCTTTCCCAAGATCATGATCAACTTGACTGTAACTTTATGGTTCCCTACTTCCGTACTTTTGTTAGAAAAATATCATGAAGTGAAAATGTCGTTCCAATGAAATATAATAAAGGAGAGATTTGGGTAATAAGTAACTAGGAGACGAGTATGGGATGACAAAGGAAAGAGTATAGTTTGTCTCTTATAAAGCACAATGCAGTTTGCGCACATTAAGGTTTATGAAACGTATTACAGAGCGGTTATGCTCTATTGTCTTTCGGCTCATTATAGGCATAAGGTTACAGAAAGATGAGGACCAACCGAAAATAACATCATTCAGATCACATTCAATGATGTTATTTTCGGCTACACCACCACATTGACCTATTGACGTTAGTGTTGCTGGCGCTTGTGATCATGGTTGTTCAACACCGTTAAATGGTGTAACGACGGCAATGATTCAGTGCTAGTAGCATGGATGGTCGGGGTTGTTTTTGAGATATTGTCTCGTATATTGTGTTTTTGAAATGGCCATATTGTACATCCTGATAGTTATTTTCAAAACTAAAATGTTTTTAAAAGCTTTGTAATTAATCATGGCCCAAGTGGGAGAATGTTAGAATTTTATTTTACTTTTTATTATTTTATTTTGTTTTGTCATAAACCAATTTTTTCTACAAAAATCACAAAAAATTACTAAAAATTTGAAAATCTTCAGAAAACACTAAAAAAATTGTAAATCTTCCAAAAATCAATAAAAATCATAGAAAATAATCAAAGATCAACAAAAATCCACGAAATCGAGAAAAATTATAAAAAGGATTTGATAAAAATAATAAATAGAGACACGCATAGGGACGGAGAAACAAGCACGAAGGAAGAAAAAAAAAAGGCTTCGTCGTCAAAGGTGGTATTCTCTTCTTGGCTTTCTCGGTAGGAAATGCATCAGTTTATATCCCAGCCGACCGAGCCTTCTTCGACGCGGCAGTAACTTCATATTATTCGTCGGCGACGTTAGATAACTCCTCCATCAAGACGTTTTCAATACCCGGTAGTTTCTTTCCTTTGTTTCCGATTGATTCTATGAATTTATCTACTTTTGATTCATTTTGTATTTTTCGACCTGCAATAGGGGCTCGCCTCCATTAAACCCGACATGGAAACCGTTATGCCTCGGCATGCAACAATTTGGAAAGGTTTAGAAATCAGTGGCTGATTTTGAAAAACTTTATCTAGAAAAGAGCGGAGCAAATCTGCCATACTCGCTACGTCTAATCAAGGACACGAAAAGGTTTTGAAGTCTCAGCTTTTCATGAATCAATACTCCGAGAAGCAACAGTTTACGTTCTTGGATTACATCTCCAGCGGATTTGAGCTCAACTTCATAGTTGCCATAGATTTCACTGCATCCAACGGAAATCCTCGAACTCCAGATTCGTTGCATCACATCAACACCATTCAGATATAGCTCCCTAAGCTCCTTGAAATTACCGACAAGCGTCTTCAGGTTTGGGCTTCTGAGTGTCAGCTGAGCCGAGCCGGGAAAACCAGGGACGACAGATCAAGGGTGACTAACCTTGTCAGGTATGACAAGTCCAGCAGAACCTGTCCCTAGAACCCGGCATTTGACAAGTTCAGGTACTGAAGTTGATAAAGCCTGGAAGAGCTATTGATGGCTCCAGATAATGACTCATTGCTGAGATCAAGGCCGACCACGAATCCGCCTTCGCTAACCAGAGTCCGACAATGAAGACAGCGAAACCTCCTTCAATTTCCAGCCGCAACACCCGTTTCCCCTTCCCAGACACAAGTGATGCAGAAACAACCGTTAATCTTTCCAAGATGGTCTCTACATGCGTGGAGGGAATGGATCTGCGTGCCCTGAGCATCTGTCTGGTTGCTGTTGTTTGCTCCTCCGAGCAGCCAACACTTCGTCATCTGGGAAGCCTGGCTGGAGACGGTGCATCAGTGGTCCTAAAGGCCGTCCTGGACAGGGCCACTGACCTTCTGACGGGTCCCCATACCCAGAGCAACTGTATGCTGCCAAACCGTAGGCTGTGGCAGGCTTCTTTCAACAAGTTCTTCTCGCTGCTCACGAAATACTGCCTCACCAAGTACGAGACCATCGTCCAGTCTCTGATGTCGCAGAACCAATTAAGCCCATCGGATCGGAAACCTCGAAGGCAATCGCCCGAGAGATACCCGTGGAACTCCTGAGGGCCAGCCTTCCTCATACGGACGAGTCCCAGCACCGGCCGTCTCTACCTCTCAGTCCGTCTCGGCCCTGACTTCCAAGCTCTCGATGGAAGCCTCGGCCCTTCGTCTTGAAACCCCCACCTGCACCCGTAAGAGGTAAAGTTTTTTTTCTATTTTGACGTTTCCTTTCCCATTTTCTTTCTTACGATTGTTGTGGGTCTGTTTATTTTTTTTTCTTTCTTGTGTTATGCTTTGTTTTGATTATTATTTTATATAAAATTTTAATCGTTAACATGGCTAAAAGAGAATTCCTCGTTCTCATATAAAAAAATTTACATTAGTCACGTAAATGTTTATTTATTCATACTTTCAAAATTTTAGTCGTATAGTCTTATTACCATCTTCGATATCTATTCATAATATGTTTTGTCTAATTATACTTATTCGAGACAATATGGAAAGATTATAAATGAATTCAAATTATAAACTTTCACGCTTTTTTCGAACAGTGTTTTAGCTTTTTATGTAGACATCTACGGGGCGTGCCTTGCGGACAACCAAGGCACGCACCCCACTCAACGCGTTCAAGACAACGGAAGTTACGAAGTATTCGAGGGATTATTTGGATTCTCGAAGATCAAGACCCTCTGAAGACGGTTTCGCACTCACCAACGTTACGGCATCAGCGGCTCGCCAGGTTCACCGTAAACCTATTCTAAAAACGGCACCGTAAGGTACAAATGCTAACGGGAGCATTCTATAGAGCGAGAAATGGTACAACACCCGGTTCTCCCTTAAATTTATTTTTTGGCTTAGAAAACCGTTAAGGGCATTAATAAATCTATGATTGTTTGCATTTTTGCCCCAAAATCAACTTTCATGAAGTGTTTTTCTAAAAAATGATTCACGTAGATATTTTAAGCATTATTGAGGTCGAGATCATTTTTTATATATATCAATCAATTTCTTTTTCTAAAACCGAGCTCAAATATAAATCGGACATCGGAAACACACGATAAAAGCCTCCATTTTCTTTGTGATGTATGCGATTTATTAATCCCTAATTCCCGAACCTTAACGAATCTTTATAGTTTTTCTAACTTGAACTTAAAATAAATTAGTGGCGACTCCAATACGTTTTCTAAATCCGAAGCCTCATCGTCAAGGGAGGATATTCATTTTAAATGGAACAGGAAACGGGATCACCCGCGACATGTTTTATAAAAATTCTGTTGAGCTATAATCAATTACTGATTTAAGTTTTCGAAAACCGGGCTGTGTTACGATATACGAGACAATGCATGATAGCTCTTTCAGTTTGGGTGATTTTTTATTTGAGGTATTGTGTCATCTCGGTTTTGTTATTGATGTGGGCTGGACGGCATTCGGTGTAGGTCCAGTGTGTTGACGTAAGCTCATGATGGAATCGCCTGTCACACCTTATATGTAAGTCTCCTCTCCCACATGCAATAACCCTAACAGTGGTGCTCCATCGGCCATCGGCAAGTCAAGGAGAGGAAGACTCAGATCACCGATTTTGCCCTGTGTTTTGCAGATTTCGTCGGACAACGCTAGAGATTACGTTACAGGCTTAATAATCGAGTTATTATAAAGGTATTTTAGCGCCAGGTACGTAACTTATTTTCTGCACGTTTCGTATCCTAAATTCGATTAAAATGATTCTAGATTGGATTGATTTTCTTGCATAATTTGCAATGTTAAAAAAAAAGTTTCATGAGCAGAGTCGGAGGCTACCATTATGTAATCATTAACATATTACGACTTCCTGGGTGACAGTTGATGCATGTGATCCAGGTCGAACTGAGAATAAACTCTCACAAACACATTGGGATGATTGAATCATTATCGACGTGATTTTTACCTATATTTCAGGTATTTATCTTAGTGGTCATTAGAAGTGTTATGTGTTGAGGCCGTTTTCACCATATATTAACAAATCTATTTGGAAAGAGGAATGTAGTCCGATAAAAGTTGCTTAAAATCATCAAAAATTCTCTTTGCATTTAAAAATCTTAGTCTGACTCGAAGTAAAATTCCGACCTGGATATCGAGGTCGCCACCCTTGGACTTTGGACAATCTTACGAGTAGTTTTTCCCTGTATGGTTGTGGCCCCCTGACCCGGTAGTTAAAACATAGTACAGTAATTTCAGAGATTAGAAACGTATGAGGCCGCCAGCTTGGCACAGAAGCCTCGAACCTGGTCTGTGCCTCCTTGTTATACCTTCTTCTTCTCACCGAGCCTTTGGACTAGATGTATACATTCCTACTATGGAGGATTGAGATGGACTCGGACGAACATCTCCTAGAGGCTTCCTTTAGGCGAGGTGAGCGATGAACCACTGTTTCATCCTCGGCCGACGTCCCAAGCTTCTGCAAGTACCGCTTCCCTAGAAACCACCTATTTTTGTTCCTTGTTTTTAAGCAAAAGACTCTATTCTAATTTTGGTTGTTTAATTAATTCATAGGGGAGGGTTGTTGGTTTTATAAATAATATTAAGAAAGTGGTCGGCCACGTGAACACGTCACACTGTAAGATTGATTGATTCCAACCAAAAGGATTCAAAGAATATATTTATTTATTGGATGCAATTATTATTTGAGCTCCAATCTTAAAAAAAAAAGATGAAAAATATATTTGTAATAACTAATGAAAACAAATGTCATCATCGTCATCATCAAGACTCGTGGGAATGGGGAAAAGTCTTTGGGTCAGTTGGTTTAATAATAATATGCCTCTGTGAAGGAAGACAAACCATTCCAAAAGAGAGGGAGAGAATATGGATTTCATCTCCCCCGTCCTCAAACTGGTCGGCTCTCAACTCATCGCCGAGTATGCCCGGATTCATGGCATCTCCGACAAGCTCAACTCGTGGGTTGAGAGGCTGCCCTGGATCCAAGACGTGCTGGATTCTGCCGAGGAAAAGCAGATGTACGACGATGACCGTGCTACTGTCCGGTGGCTCGCTGACCTCAGGGACGTGGCCTACGACATGGAGGACCTGCTCGACGAAATTAATGTTATTTATTTCTAACAAATATGGAAAGAGAAGTTAATCCAATCATATAAGATTTTATTTCTTGTTATTCATTTCGAATTAATATGAAAATGGAAATTAATTCACTCATATTCTTATAGGATTCAATAAGTTAGATTTTGTATTTAACAACTAAACTTTATAGGTTTCAAAATGTCTCATTTCATTGGGCTGAAAATCAACCTCCCATGAAGTTGTTAAGAGGACTGATTTGTTTGGCATCCTCCAAACAAATGACATGAGATTCATACCGTCCAAGCTCAACGATATGATGAAACAGTCAAGGTAGAGCTAGATTTGGCCATTCTGCAGAATTTCCCGGCAAAATGGGACACGATTGTCCATTTCGACACTTTCGAGCTGGCCTCAACTTATGAGGAACATTGCAATCGAGCATGTTTTTTTTCCATAGTTCGGACATCCTTCCTCTTGTTGGGAGAGAATCGAAATCGGTGCATAGTAAATAATTTGAGGTATTACAACCGAAGATGACAATCTTTTGTTTCATGATTATTCTTTCTGTAGATGCGGCATCCTGCTTTTGCTTCTCCATGACAGCTTCTATGCAGACCTTCTGGTAATACTTCTGCATAGCCTCTGCCTCTGCCACGAGACTTGCCTCCACGTCCTCTGCCGTAGGACCTTTTGTTGTTTCTAGAATGTTTTCTCTTCTGCTCAGAGACATTCAACTTCACTTGAAATGATTGCTCCACCGGGGCTGTGTACTTCCTGATCCGCTTCTCATGGGCTTCTAGAGAACCCATCAACTCAGAGATGGAAACTTTTACGAGATCTTTCATTTCTTCAACCACGGTTACCATATACACAAACTTTACGGCAAGCTTTTGAGGATTTTCTCAACGATTTTTCGATATGGAACAACTTATCCATAACTCTTCAATTGATTCAGGATTTCCACAATCCTTGAGAAGTAGTCTTTGACGGTTTCTGCGTCTTTTTTCATGGCTAAATTGTCAAAGTCTCTCCAAAGATTCTGTAACTTTATAGATATCACTTTCTTTGACCCTTTGAACTCCTTCTTTAGGACCTCCATGCTTCATTCACCTTCTTTAGGCAGAATATCCTTGGGTAGATGGTCTTCCTCACAAATTATTCCATGGCATTCTTCGTGACGTTCTCGTTGTACGCCATCTATGGAGGTTAATTACCCCTTCTGTGGAAGTGTTGTCACCTTCTGGGAGAGAGTTTCCTTCTGAAACTTCTTCGTATCCTTCCTCCACAAGTTTTCATAGATCTTGCAAAAGGTAAATGGTCTCCATTTGAGAACTCCAATAGTCGAAGTGCTCATAAGCAAAGATAGGGATTTGGTTGGTAGAAAAGGTGAAGAACATGTTACCAGCGAATTCAGACATGGCCTTCCGCGCTATTATGATACCAAACTTGTTGGTTGTTACGTGCGTAGGATTGGATAGGACTGGAGAAGGTGCCAGCAGAATGCAGGTTCTATACTGCCGACGACTTTATGTAGGATATAGAAAACCGATGAATGTATATTGGAGTGCTTTAGCTATGAAAATGATTTTTCTCAAACTTTCTCTTACATGAAATGTCTACACGTTCTTTTATATATAAAGATGAGTAAGAAACTCAAATGACAATAGAAACTGCTACCTTAAATGACATATTTAATGATCTACTTAAATGTTCTCTTAATGATCCACTTAATCGTATTCACTTGAATCATAAATTACCTTCAACACATGAGACCTTTTATACTGTAATATCATTGTACTATTAATATCACCATATAATTATCGCTAAAAAGTTCATATTTGCATTATTTCTTGAAGGAAACTAACAATCTTTTAAAAAAATTTATACTTTATTCTACAAAGATTGTAACTTGAAAGGAATTTGTAAAATAATTGTGTGTTTTATTGGCATCTTAATATAACATTTCCTACATTCGTAGGAATTTTCTTAGCTATGTCATTTTTAAATATTACTTATTATGTCTAACAAAGTTATCACTGTTTAAATAAACTGAAAATCTTTTATTAGGAATTTTACATTTTTTCTCAGTCCGCATACAAAGCATGAATGCCGTCCATGTCCTCTCGGTCAAGATGCCTCTTAATTAGCCCATAGCGATGTGTAGGAAACATCCCCGCACTCGGCTTGTCACTGTGTTCGAGCCCGAGAATGTGCCCAATCTCGTGCACCGCAATCGATTCTAGGTCGAGGATATCGGCGGCTTGGACCGTGCCCCAATTCTCGTCCACATCAAAGTGGAGAATTCCTACCGTTGGAGGGAAGGAATGAGCAACTACACCACCGCGACCATCGAAGGGGTGTCCATCCCCGTGATCACCTCTATAGAATCCTATGTATATTTGTGCCGGTTTAGCAACACCTCTCACCCCTTTAAAAGTGAATCTAGAATACGGCTGGACCATGTCGAGAACGCGCTCGATATGGCCGCACTTACTTTTCTGGATGAGATAGGTGGGACGGTTAGGAAGGTGTACTTGAGTTTCTTCATGGATTTCGGCCAAGCGAGTTTTCCTGGATAGAAAGCATACTTGGGCGTGATGTTGTGGACAACATCCGTCGACGGACGGTCGGGGACACCGCAATGAGGCTGACTCATCATCATCAACGTGTCGGGATCTATTCTTCCCGAGGACATTCAATCCAAAGAAAGTTTGGTACTTCCTCAGGGCAGACACCAAGGCCTCGTCATAGGTGTCGTCGTCGGTCGACCTGTAATCCCCCGACAAGTAGCCAAAGGCCTTGAGGTGATTCTTTGCAAACCTCTTGACATTATCTGATTCGAGACTAGGGCTTGTCGACAACAAGAGCAGGAAAATGATCGAAAGGATGATGGAGTTTGGGGCCATTGTGTTTGATAGTTAGTATTCACTAATGGAGAGACACCTCCATGATAGTCAGTTCATATAGACAGTTAAGTATTAATTATCAAGAGTATAATTAATTTGGAATTCATATCCGCATGTTACAAAATCTAACTTATAATTAATTTGGAAATACAAGTTAATTCACACGGATTCTTCACCAAAAAAATAGAATCATTTGTATATCAAATATGTTCTTAATTAATTATCTTGGATATAAAGAACTAATGGATGATAAATTATATCAAACTATATGTTTTCGGGTACTAAAAACTCAAGACACATGACTTATTTCCTAAGAACATGGTTTGATTAATCTCAACTTCTTAATTTAAATGTAACATTAATATAATAATGCTTTACTTGTAGTTTGTTTCTATACCAGGTCAGGTAGGTGCTTTCACTTAGGTCAATCCACTTAAATACTTGATAAGAAATAAAATTAGCATAAAGAACAGTTAATAAAACCATTCCAATCAAATTTAATTGTTTACATAAACATATTTTGGGGTTGTAACAACCTTCCTGGGAGCTCGAGGCCCACGGTAGTCGGCTCGGTCTGACTCATCCGGAGAAGTGGCAGCGACCCAAACGCCCCCGCACCTGGCCACGCGACTCTGGTTAACGAGGAGTTATAGGAGGATGCTCGGGTGGATGGAACTACAGGTGAGGAAGGAGGACGTCGCTCGTGGAGGGAAACCCTGTGAAGAGTGGACAGAGACCAAGGAAGATCCAACTTGATATGACAACCATCAAGAATGCAACTCCCATCCCGTAAGTTCTGGAGGCCGCTACGTTGTGCTACAAATGCAAGCCGATAACATTACACAAAATCATTATATCCCAAACGTGTTCGAGCTACTGCGTTAGTTATTGACAGTCGTCGTGTCCCCCGTTAGGGACATTAGGCAACACATACATTCAGACAACAAAATCCTTTGGTAGTAACAACAGTGGTCATGGAGGCTTAGCCTACTAAATATATTTGAGATTATACTAAACTTTGCTTAACTTGTTCTTATAAGGCAACTGAACAGTAGTCATATTCCTAACAAAATATTTTCAGTTTATTTAAATAAATGTGATAAAATAACAACAAATATGAATATATCACCTTTTTCTTTTACTGTTTCGTCTCAATTTTTATATGTTTTGTTTTCTCTTTTGATGAGTCAATAATTAATTTATTACCAAAATTGTCATCATCGATTTATTATAACACAAAAATTAAATTATTACCAAAATTGTTTGTTTATTTTTATAGCTGAGAAAAAAATGGGTCAAATAGCTACCAGAAAAAAAATGGTCAAATAGCTGAGCATGTTGGCCATGTCAGAACAGATCTGGATATTCTGCATTAGAATACATTGTTTGCTAAAATGTCCAAATGTGTTTTTGGAGTGAAGGAAGTGGAGTATCTTGGTCACATTATCTTAGGAGAAGGTGTCAAAACTGACCCAGGAAAGGTGCAGGCTATGTTGGATTGGGCAGAATCAACGACTGTTAAAGAGTTGCGCGGATTCTTGGGCCTCACTGGTTACTACAGGAGATTCATCAAAAACTATGGCGTAATTAGCAAACCTCTCACTCGCTTGTTAAAAAAGAATGCTTTTGGGGCAGAATGAGGCTGCTAGAGTTGCTTTTTAACAAGCTTAAAGAGCTGATGTCTACCGCACCTGTGTTGGCCTTGCCCAATTTTACAGACACATTTGCTATAGAAACAGATGCTTCGGATACAGGAATGGGAACTGTTTTGACTCAAAATGGTCATCCCATTGCCAACATCAGTAAGGCATTCTCTCATAGGATAAAGGGTTATTCTACATATGAAAAGGTGTTATTGGTTGTAGTATTTGTAGTGGAAAAGTGGAAGCCTTATGTGACTGGTCGGCATTTCCAAATAAAAACAGATCCACGTCAGCTTGAAATACTTATTGGAGCATAAGATTACAATAGCTTTCTAGAGTAAATGTTTGCCTAAGCTTCTTGTGCTGGATTATGAAGTTTTGTATAAGAAAGGCAAAGAGATGTTGTTGCAGATGCTTTTTCTAGAATGTGTGTGCCATGAGTTGATGACTTTGGTACTTTCTCAAGTTAGCACTGACCTTAAAAGTCAAATACAGCAATCTTGGCAGCAGGATTCTCAAATACAACAGTTAATTGCATCTTTGCAGCAAGGACAGCGAAAACTGCATTATTCTTGGAAGAATGTATGAGCTGAGAAAAGGGCGTTTGGTAGTGGGGAAATAATAATTGAACTACGGCAGAAAATTATCTCCCTCTTGCATGATACTCCAACAAAGGGGCATTCGGGAATGCAGGCAACACTTAAGCGGATTACTAACCTTTTTTTACTAGAAAAAGTTGAAGAAGGATGTTAGAACAAACATTAAGGCCTGTGGAATCTTGCCAGCAATGTAAACATCTATTGGACAAACCAACGGGGTTACTACAGCCTCTCTTCGATTCCTGATAACCAGTTTGGACTGACATCTCTATGGATTTTATTGAAGGGTTGCCTAAGTCAAAAAGGAAAAGACACTATATTGGTGGTGGTCGACCGATTGAGCAAGTATGCCCATTTTCTTCCTCTTTGTCACCGTTTTACTGCAGTTTCAGTGGCACAGCTCTTTTTGGATCAGGTTTTTTAGACTATACATGGGATGCCCAAAACCATTGTTTCTGACAGAGACAAAGTGTTTCTTAGAAACTTTTTTGAAAGAATTGTTCAGATTACAGCAAGTTGATCTATTGATGTCTACTAGTATATCACCCACAAACAGATGGACAATCTGAAGTTGTCAACAAGTGTTTGGAGACATACTTTGCGGTGATATGACTGGAGAACGACCAAAGGAATGGGCCCAATGGATTCCCTTACGGTAATGGTGGTACAATACTACCTATCATTCATCAACACAAGTTACACCCTATGAAATTGTCTATGGATAGTCACCAGCAGTTCACTTACCATATGTGATTGGGGATAGCAGTGTGGAGGAGGTTGAATCGAAGTTTGTCAGCAAGGGAGGATTGTTTGCAAATGTTGAAGTTTCATCTAAAACGTGCACAGGATAGAATGAAGAGCCAGTCGAATAAAAGACGGGTGGAATAGGGAATTTGACATTGGTGATCTAGTTTAACGTTAAATTGCAACCCTACCAAGACAGAAAAGTACAGCATCCAGAGCTTCTGCCAAGCCATCACCTAGGTATTTTGGACCATTCTCTATTCTGGAACGTATTGGAGCTGTTGCATATAAATTACAGCTGCCTCAGGACGCCAAGATCCATCCGATGTTTCATGTTTTCCTTTACTAAAAAAACATACAGGGCTTGCCACCTGTCGTTTTACCTCCATTCCGGAGATAGATAATCAACAACAGTTAGTAGTTCGTCCAATTGCCATATTAGATCGGAAGATGGTGCAACAAGGAAGGCCGAGCTGTTACATATTTTTTGAATTCAATGGTCCAATGTTGATGGAGCTGATGCTACATGGGAATTGTACGACGACATTATTAGGCGTTATCCGGAGTTGGAGTGATTGATGTTCTATTGCTATAGTCTCATGGGACAAAGCTTTAATGTAAGGGGTGAGGAGTGTAGGGTTGATGCAGCAAGGATATTCTGAAATTGTGGAATGAAGGGGGGAGTGATGCAAATAGCTTGGGGACAAGCTATATTGTAAGGGTGATGGATTGTCAAGTGACTGTTATGAGGCGTAAAAGGAGTATGAAAAGGGAAGGAAGAAGCGGAAAGTGAAGTAACAGAAAGAAGAAGATTGAAGAGTTAGTTACGGGTTGTTAGTGTTAAAGTGTACGTTTGTATAAAATAGGGGGAAGAGGGAACAGAGGGAGTTGTTGGTTGTTTATAATCTGTTCTTGTACATTGGTTCTTGGATTGTTGAACACGATTGGGTTCTCGGGGTTATCAATCCAATACTCACTCTCTGACCTTTGAGACTTCTTTGAGATTTGAGCAAATTCCTCGAACTACCATTTACACCTGGGTTACGTCGAGAGGGTACAGGCGCGGGAGGGGGGGGGGGGGGGGTGGGGGGTGTGGGAGAAAGGGGGGGGGCTATACATTGCTCTTGGCCTCATCGACCACCTCTACTAAGTTGAGTAGGGCAATGAACATGCATATCACCAGATGAAACTCTCATGAATGAATCCTATCGTATCAATAGGTAAAAATGTCTGAATGCTGAAAGATGTTAAGAGATGTGTGGAGGCCACACAAGCCAACACATTCTCCCTTTTTAATACCTGAAGAAATCTGCTTGTACTACGTAACCTATATGATAGTATCCCCCGGAACCATCATTTAAAATGAGTCGGTTGTCTGAATAAAGGAGCCGGAAATAAATGATGAAGACGAATGGGAAGATTAGATTTCAATAGAATGAATGTGAGTTGTAAAGCAACCGGGGGGGTTGGACACTACGAGAGAGAGATGATGCAGACAATGAGAATCCAACCAAGGCTGGTGAAATGGCTGCCATGTCTAGTTTAGGGAGTTAATTATGAGTATGTCATAAGGGATTGACCGTGACACATTTAAGTTAATCTTCATATGCTAGATATATTGAAGAAGTACTATTTAATTATTTTTTTTTTTTTACGGTCTTGTTTTAGTTAATATTTTAGTTTTTTTTCCTTTTATTATGTTTTTGGATATCTGATTTCTTACTTAAATTCTTTTGGACACAGCCATAAACAAATTGAATTTTTCTTTCTTTTAAATTATTAATTTTTGTAAGTAATTAATAAGCAATGGCTTCCAGATGTTCCAAGCATCCCGGAACATGTCGTCGATCGGCCTCTTTCCCGTAAACATCTCCAGCAGAAGAATTCCAAAACTGTAAACATCACCTTCCATCGACACTTGCCTTCCCATTCCGTACTCTACAACAATTCTCATTAAACGGCCTATATTACTGAGTACGAGCTAACAAATATCTAAAACCACATTTACATTAAAAATTTACGCACCTGGAGGACTGTAGTCGACCGTCCCTCTCACTCCTGTCGAGCTTACTTGCACAACAACATCACCGGCAGAGAGAATTCTCGTAAGTCCGACATCACCGACCTTTGCTGTCATCTCCACATCCAGGAGAACATTGCTCGGCTTCAAATCACAGTGAATCACCGGCACGTCACACTCGTGATGCAGATGCTCCACAGCACATGCAATGTCTACGGCAATACTAAGCCTGTAGCCTTAAACTTACTTCCGGAATACACCCTCGTGTGTAAAACATTAGGATGGCAGCCAATCTTCTAGATTTCCATTTTCCATGTACTTATACACAAGCAGCCCTTAAAATCATTACTTCGGAAGTCGATGGTCGAGCAGACAGTAGAAATCTTAACGAGATTTCGTTGTCTAATCTTCTTCAATACCTCACAATCTGCCACAAAACTCTTCGAAAGCTGCTCGAGTTTGGAGGTTGAGAACCTTAATGGCTACTACATTATCAGAATTTCCAAGGATCCCCTTATACACGGAACGAAAACCACCGACACTGATCAAGTTATTTTGATTGAGTCCTCTGTTCTTGTGGTCGGGTATGTTTTTGCTGCTCACGTCGACCATTTTTCCCACCTCGAGGAGAGCTTCTCTCACCATCTTTAGGAAACCCTTTATAACTTCTTCCCTTGTTACTGTATTAACCTTCTTCTTCATTTTTTAAAGTCACGCCCACCAACTGTTTTGTCAGTGTCTCCTGATTAGCTAGCAAATTTTCTAATCCTCTAATGACGGCGGCGCGGGCCATCCTCGTACCACTGTAAATAAATCCCTTATATTCTTGCCTAAAGCCATGGATAATAATCCTCCTCATTCTATCATCGCTAATCCTGGATCCTTGGTCTAACTCTGATATCTCCCAGCGGATAGATTTTACTTTTGTAAAGAACCAATTAATTCCTAAATCTCTTTGTTTATCTGTCATCAAGTCATTCTCTAGAAACTGTAGTCTCATATCATTCTTCTTTGATAATCTAGTCGCTAGTATATCCCAGGCAATCCTTTGGAGTAGTGTGCGTACCTGATATGCTCAAGCATTTCCTCCTCTATCGTAGTCTTACTGGCGAACATGGCCTTCCCTGCCTTAATCCGCCATTTTCTCAAAGCGGCAGCATCCTCCTCCGGTAGGGTTGTCTCGCTTCCACCAATAATTTCCCAAAGACCTTGCAGATATGACTCCATGCACGTCTTCCACGTGCTGTAAATTTCTGGTTGTTTAATTTCTTTAGCATACCGACAGTATTAAATTCCGTCATACCGAATTTTACTTCTGGAAGCGTAGCCTGGTCCCCGACCTATGCCCGACGCAATCCCGGATTGCAGCTTTCTCGTCAGAACTTCGACAGTATTTCGGCAGAAACCTCCGTTGTACGTCCTGGCAGAACTTCCACGGGACTTTGGCTGAACCTCCACTGAACTTCGGCTGATTCTCCACTGGACTTCGGCAAAATCTCCACTGCACTCTGGCGCAGTGGAGTTGAAGTTTGTAAAATATTATTACTATTTATGTTTTGTTGTCTTTATGGAATTCAACCACGTGTTTTTGCTCCATACTTTTGTAAGATTTAGTCTACGCCCTTTTTGAGAAAATAATTTGAAGAAAAATATTACACAAGCACGCATTTGCTCGAATGAGATCGGATCTCTCCTATAAAGTCTCAAATTGGCCATGGCTTGATGGGTCACGGCTAAAATCCCGTATCCGGGACTCTCGTGAGTTCGGACATGTAAACGCTGAAAACCATCGACATTGACAATTGTTTAGACATGTCGTTTTACTAGTTAGACATGCGCGTGTTTTTTTCCTACGTGTCGTTTTACAGTGTGGACATGTCTACCTGCTTTTATATTATGTCCGAACTCACGGAAGTCTCGAACAACGGATTTTAGCCTTGACCTTAATGACCCGGTTGACCTGGTTTTGATGATGAACTTAAGCGACATGTTACTGGTGGTCAGTAATAATGTTTCACAAGTTATGTTGTTCATTCTTAGTGATGAGCTTGAGCAATACGTTGCTGAACCACAGCTAGTAGCAGTTATATATTATTGCGTTCCAGTACACTGTTACTGCGATATTACGCATAGATGTTGAAAATATGGAAACATATTTTTAATAATCACGATTTATTTTAAGATTTATTTTAATCTATCTCAGATTATTTATCTGAACGTCTAGGTTCGTTTAATGTAACCTAATGACCTTATCTTAAGTACTTAGGCAACTAAATATATTAAGATTATGGCTTTCCAAGTTTTACTTTTGGAAACAAAATATCTTTCTGATTTTCTACAGCAAAGATACGCTGTAGTAGAAGATATTATCAAAATTGAATATATTTGCTGATCGTAATTGTTAAGATAAGATTATGATCAGATAATTATGTTTGGAAATCAATTATCTGATTAATATATGTGAAGGAAATTACCGTTGAGATTTTCCTTCTATGGCACAGCGAGCCGTTGAGCAGACTGTTGCTGAGTCCTGTCTGCCAGTTTTGGCAACAAATCTTCATAATTGTCTGGACGTATTCTGTGCCTCTTTCTCCTTTATAACCAGACTATGGACGACATTTTCTCTTGCCTTTGTGCATCTGTGTAGGTCTGTGTGGTCTGTGTGGTCTGTGTGAGCTTGTGCGTCGACGGAGAGCGGAAGGTGCTAAGTGTCTCCTGGTTCTTTCTCTTGCAAGCTGCGTGTGAGAGTGTCAAGGGGCTGAGATCACGGTCCCTTGATTTCGGTCTGAGAGGGGACTAGGTGTCCTCGGTTGGTTCAAACGAGAAACCGCGCGAATCGTACTGAGGGAAGCTAAGGTGAATACCTGCTCTGAATGTTAAGTAAACAGGTTGCTGAACCCATCGGCAAGAAGCCGTTCTTGTCGGTGTCTTTTCGCAGGGGAAGTCATCGAGCCTACGGGGTTTGAGCAGTTAAGTTAGACTACGCCACTTGCGGGTTACGGTGCGCGCCAGATGTTCTCGTGCCTGCAGTGGTAGAGCAGGACGGTGGGAACGCCGCCGGAGTGGAAAGAGTTCCTCCCGAGCACTGGGGTGTTGTGCAGAAGTCTTGATACGCCTGATACAGAGGGTTAGGAAAGCAGAAGCGTTGAGTGGGAAGCACTAGGGATCGGAAAATTCCTCCCTAGGCACTGGGTGTGCAGTGCAGTGAGTCACGGCTGGATGTGGTAAACCATGCACGTCTCCGAAAACTAAGTGTAGGGAACGGATACCTTCTAAGTGGCTTTGTGGTTTTCTTTGTGATCTTTTGTGGTTCCCTATCTTCGTGATCTTTGTGGTTCAACTTTGTGGTTGTCTCTTAAGCAAGTGCAGGCTTATCTTAAGGAGAGACAGAAGAGTCTGTGTGGGAAATCCTCTGATGAACGATAAAAAGTGCTGGAGGCTATCCTTCGCTGCTTGAAGCAGAAACGGAGAGCTGCTCTGTGATAATAGCAGATCTTACGATCCGTAAGGGAGTTATCTGCGAGGATTTATAACTCTAACATAACGTTTTCTGTGTTCTTTGATAAGGTCTAGGATTATATTAAGCGACAACGAGCTGTGTGTGGAATCCATTGAGCTACCTCAACTGACTGAGGATATAGCATCATTCTGCTGGAGAATACGAGAAGACGTCAATGGTGGGTGCGAAAAGCTGACCGTTGCCAGGATGTGCCATCATCTATTGTACGGGATTATAAATCTCACTTTGAGTGAGAGGAAAATACACTACGCCTAGTGCAAGGGCTCGGTCTTGCTCCCATTTTTTTATATAGTGGAATCACCTTGTTGGGTGTGAAAGTGGACGTAGGTCAATTAAGTCAGAACCACTCTAAATACACTGTGTCCATTACGAAATTTCGCGCAACACTCGTTCGCAAAAAACCTACTCGAACAAAAATCGTACAAAGTTACTCTGTAAGGTTATTTCTCATTCTGAGAAACGCTTTGCTGTGATACAGTTACGCTTACCGCTTACACCGAGGAAAGGGCGAAAAAGTGATAAACACTAATTCTCCCCCCCTTCTTAGTGTACATAATCGATCCAACATTTGGTATCTAGAGCGCGGTTTGCTGGAAAGCTTTCTGTGTGATTGCTAGTACAGAACTCTGTTGCTGATCTCCAAACCTGCTTGTGTTTGCTGACAGTCTCTTACATTAAGCAACAGTAAAGTGTGCTGATGAGTGACTTGAACAGAATGGTCAATGCTGCTTGACTGATGGTCCATTCGACTCTGCCGAACGTCAGATGCCGCTCTTTGCTGGACAACATTTCTCATATTGGAAAATGAGAATGGAGTTGTTCATAGGAGCTCAAAAGACTGCCTCGATTGCTTTCAGTCATTATAATTAACACCATTCCTTCTCAACAATTATACAACCCTCACCCTTCCCCCCGCCCCTTCCACACTCCCATCCACATCCCTCACCTCTCTAACACACTCATACCCACACCATCACCCTCACACAAATACTATATATCTCACATCATTACCATCTGTAACCCCCCCACCCCACCACTCTACACACCAATACTCCCTCTTCCCCTCCCATATTTCACTCCAAATCCAAAATCACACATGTGATCATTCCCCTCTGTCCCTACCATTCTACGACCTCTCCCCAACCCATCAAAATACTACCACCCAACCTCCTCCCAACCCTCCTCATCCCCCTTCATCTACCCAACCACCCATAAAT
>JARUPY010000072.1:0-149593 GCA_029817715.1 Melastoma dodecandrum | reverse complement strand
TACATGAATCAGATTATTTTAGGCCGAAAAACTCTTGTTTTACCTCTTCCTCTAAGTCAAATTCTTACAGCACCGTCATATTGCGTATCTACGGGAACGGTCGATGTCGGGGAGACTCTCTGTCCCAAATCTTCACAAAATCGACGACACGTGGTTTATCCTAAGAAAATGAGTGTAATTAGAGGCTAAAAACAACGGTCAACAAGGATATATCTCGACAACTTCGTAGAAATCCCACATAACTATTTGAACTAAAAATTATTAAATAATATTTGATTTATATTATATAGTAGAATTTTTGGTACGATAGTTCTGGTGTGTAATAATTTTGCATGTAAGAACGCGAGGGGGAAGAATGTCAAAACCACGTTTCTTGGCAACCAGAATGATGTTTAAAAACACTGTGTGAAACCAACAAAGCACAAATCCAACCAGACGAAATTATCAACCACCTTTTCTCCCAATGAACAATTTTGACCGCGACCCCGAGGGAGGGAAATTGGACGAGGTGGTTTGATCCGGAGGACCCTGGACCCCCCACCATGGGTAATGAAGTGAATACAGGAAAGGAAAAACAAAAGTATATAACGGAAGTGAGAGAGGCCACAGGATGCTAACACCAAATCGAAAGCATGGAAGAGCCTGGAAAGACTGTCAAGGATAAGGGATGACGAGATCCACTACCGGGGAGTCAGGAAGAGGCCCTTGGGGGAAGTTACGGCGGCCCGAGATTCGTAACCCTAACGAGGCGCGGCTCTCAGCGTGTGGCTAGGGACTTTTGATTCAGCCGAGGACAGCGGCCTAGGGCTTACGATCGTGCTGTCCTTACCTGTTGAGGGGAGGCGAACGCCATCCTAAACTTCCCGCGTTCCCATGGGCTACTTCCCTAGTTGGTCTCTCAGAAGGGGACGCGGCAGCCGGCGCTGGTGGCGGACAAGGGGGCTGGATCTTCCTCCTCTTCAAAGCAGTAGCGCAGCAGGTAGGAGAAAGGAAGACTTCTTTGAGATTGAGTACTAGTACTTGGATGACCAAGCGTTTTCTCGAGGATCTCCTCGATGACCAGGAGAGTAAGGGATATTGCTGATTTTTAGGCGATCCAGTGAGTGAGTTAGCGAAACGAGGGTTTTCCTGGTGTCATTGCGATGTCCCTTTGTCGACCACGAAAGATGTGTATCAAATCCTGAATTTCGACCAATGTCAGTTCCAAGAGACAAAATCAAATCATCAGTGCCTGTATTTCGTCGCATGGCTCGATGTGTCCCATTCGAAAGGGGGTTAGGGGTATATAGAAGCTCGTAGCATCGGCTGGGGCGTCGTTCCATGCTGCTGCATCTTCATTGTATTTAGACCTCTTCTGTTACTGGAATATAGTTTGGAGATTGTATGGAACATGTATCATGCCCATGTTGTCTATTGCTAATCGAAGTTGTAACCCTAGATTCGGCATGACACATCGGTGAATACAACCAGACAATCGGGAACGAGAATTTCCATGAATGAATGACGTGACACGGAAAAGGTGAGGCTTTAAAACAGAAGCTTGACCAAGTTTCTGCGGACGAAACACGTCGCGATATAACGGGGACTCTTGCCTTCTATTTATAAAAGAATCTTCAATGATAGTTATTCTTCATCCTTCAACATTCACGGTTATCTTCAATTAAACGGTTTATTCTTCGTCCTTTAACTTCCATTCGGCGGTTATCCTCAATTCGTGCAACTTCAAGATTATCCATAAAATTAGATTGTGTTAGTCCACTAATTTGTCCTGATCAACTTGGTTAGATTTTTTTGACATGGGAGAATCCTCTATATTAGTTTCTGTTCATGGAGAATCCTCCTATATTAAATTTTCTCCACTGATTATATTTTACCATATATTTTTTTACTGTAGAATAATTTGACAAATTTATATATTTCTTGAATCAACTTAACTATTATATTTTGTCAATTGTGCTTTACTCAAATAACAATCGATAGCCCAAAATTATATGGTTTAAATACCAAGTGACTTCGAGATGTAGATAGCATTGGCGACATGCACGAAAGTGGATCACAATATAAGTTGATGGATCAATGACTGGAAAGACACGACTTCGACTGGCAGCTGCTTAGATGACGGTGAAAACACAACGTGGTTTTCAAGAGATACATCGACATCGACATCTTAAGATGGCAATGGCACTGATGCAAAATGCCATCCGAGGCTCCATTCATGTGCTAGTTTAGCCTATATAAAAAGTCTTGTTCCCAACTTTTAGCTGCTCAGGTGAAGTGATTCGAGGTTTAATCAGAAAAAGCAAAGGATTGGCTTTCACGGCTAAGAGGACGGAGAGGATGCCGAGAGGAAATGAATGATACGAAGCTACCGTGTATCAAAATGACGTAGCGGGTAGATTTTGTATGCACAAGTTGGATCAACACCTTTAAGAATGACGAAACACAGACGATCAAATCATCTGGTTAGTAGGGAAACAACCGCAACCATCTGTCGAGTCTCATCCCCAAAACAAGCATTCACAAGGTTGATGGTCGTGGCGACTTAGCATTAGGTTCCCCCCCCGACATCGACCAAACTATTTTCTCGCAAAGAATATCAGTGAAGGAAAGCCGAAAACAAAAGAAGAAGAAGAAGAAGGAAAAAGTGTCTCTTACCCGGTTGGAGATGCCATGGCGACGACTGTCTCCAAACCTAAGACCGACCCCAAAGCCACAAACAACATTACAATATATAACAAAAAGGATGTCTAGAAAGAAGTGGAGGCGGCCCGATGGCTTTCTTCCACGCGTTTTGTTATGTTTGAAAAGTGGATGGTAATTAAAATTTGATAAGAAATTCTAAGTTTGGGGCTGCCGTCTAATGGGGTGGCTGCTCTTTATATATGTTAAATAAAGGAAATATTTTAGCATGATCTGTAATTCGATTTTGGGTTCAAATTTTGGTAACAGGATGATATCTTTCTTTCCTTGGCAACTACTTTGAAACATCCGATAGCCAATTCACCTAACCCCATGTTTTCCTATTGAATGACCATTCTTTTGGACTTTGAATGGTTTATGGGTGAATTTTGCACATTCTTACAGTGGATCCATACAGCTAGCTAGCTTACGTTGTCTCGCAGGGAAAGAGCAGGTAAGAGTAAGACTGATGGTAGAGTTTGTTCCGAATCAAGAAGGCCATGTGAACATCAGAATTGGAAACACAACGGCAGCTCCGGATCGGCAGATGGCTTAATTTAACTCGTGACTTTTCCAATCTCTTTTGGCTTGGTTTTGATGGTCAAGAGATTATTCAAAAGGTGATTTCATGGAGGCTAACGGCGGAATTGATTAGGTGAGAAATTTAAAATCAGATCCGGGAAATCGAATTAAAATTAATCTGGGGAGGAGGCAATAATTAAATGAAACTAGTTAGAGATGAGAAAATGTCATCCACAAAACCCCCCCAAATTTTACTCATTCTATAATTTTTTTTTAAATGAACTTTTAATAAATATGTTAGTATACTTTTCTTTCTACGTGGGTATATAATTACGTATCAGGATAATCTTCTCAAATAAATCAAGTGTGTTTTTAAATTTTTATTACATATAACTTAGTATGATTCATATTCTCGACTCGAAATAAACCCGAGGAACCTAAAACTTAAATATGATGGAACGTAAAATACTAAAATAACCTAAATCACATTGCAAAGCATAAAAAAACCCCTAGACTCATATCATATTCCTAAGTAAGTAGATCCGAATAACCCCTTCATTTAAAAATGTTTTAAATCCAAACCCACCCCACTTCCAAAACACAGAGACTAAGACTTAGAAGACTCAGACTCGGACACTTTCCTGGAGGGCTGCAAAGGTGGAAAGAAGGTTGAGAGAAAAGACACCTCCCTCCCCCCGAAGACACCTCCACCCCTGGATTTGCTCCCCCAAAAATCTTTGTGCTTTAGGAAAGAGTAAAAAGCAAGATGGGTTTTTTCTCCTTCCTTGGCCGTCTCCTATTCGCTTCCTTCTTCATCCTCTCCGCCTGGCAGATGTGAGTTTTTGTCCGACCTAAACAAAGTCCACCCCCCCCGGCTTTTTCAAATTTTAGATCCCGATTGATTCTTTGGGATCAGGGTTTTATTGTTAGGTTTTGTGGGTTCGCATGTCTCCCTTTAGTTCTGGGTTTTTCGAGATGGGTTCGGGGTATTTTGTGGGGTTGTGGTGTGAGTTGGCTTCGCTGTGCTGGGTAATTCATGGATCTGCATGCGTCGAAGTAGATCTTGATTTTTGTTCGCACTGGTGTTTTTGGGTTCCGTGCTTTGTTCAGGGGCCGTGGAAAGTTTGTAACTTTTCTTATGGGATGGGCTGCGACACCCGATTTTACTGAGTAGGGAGTAGTGGACTCGCTGCACATGCTGTGTTTTTGGGGTCGTCTGGCTGTTTGGATATTTTCCTTTTGGCTACTGGTGAAGTGGGGTATACTTGTTTAGGTAGTGTTTTGTGTGGTCCAGTGCGGATTATCTGAACTTTCATCCCATTATTGAGGTTGAGGAACAAGACCGGATAGGTCTGGTTGTGCATTTGTTGTTTTTTTTTTCTGGGGAGGTGAATATGAAGAGTCATAATTTACCTTTTGAATGTTAGCTTATTGTAATGTGCTATGCTTTTAAGAGTTTCTCATGACCATTATTCTGAGTGAAATAGCTTCAGGTTGGATACATTGCATATAACCTCAGTTTTTTGTCGGGATTACTTTCATCTGGTGAAACAACTGATGTGCAATGAGATGAATTCACCCAAGGAGGATAAATGCGTACATGACGAACGGTGTTATAGTTGGGATGTCGACTTACGCTTTGGCTTGTTGATTAGGTGGATTGAGCGCTTTGATAGAAGCTTCTTTCCACCTTAATGTCTTCTTTTCCTTTATTTGAAAAATTGGTGCTCTTAGCTTCAGGTCTGCTGTTGTATACTTTTTCGTTACTGAGACTCGCCTGCATATCATTTCTGACATTTGTGCATGCCCTGTTTGCTTGTTCTGCACACCTTGTGCCTCAGAGAATATTCTTGTTTTCAAATGGCTGACGCTTTTGTAACCAAAGTATTATGTTATTTATTAGAGTGATATGAGGAGGGGTGTGGTTCTGGGAACTTTTGGTTGGATATGCATGGGTTTTGGGAGAATCTTTCCTGTTGGATGTATCAATATGGTCTTATGAGTTTTTAAATTTGTGAAATGGAGCTGTTATAGGACAAGAATATTACTGAGTATTTACTTAGCCATGATCCCGAAGGACAAGTTGAGAATGCATTTCGGAGTGAAGTACCTGTTATATTTTCGAGTATAGTCAATTTAAAAACTTCTCTACACAATATTGTTTTGTGAAAGCTAGCAAATGACATTACTGTTCAATAACCTTCCTTCCAGATCCTTGCGGCTATTTATATTTTTCATATTAGTTGAAGTGAAGATATATTTTGAGTAGTCGCTTTGTCAGGGTTTTACATCACATTGTTTAACTAATCTGCATGGATAGGCCAGACACCAGGCTGAATCCAATTCAAAATGTTCCTAGCTATTCCGTTGAATTCGTGTTTTATATCAGCAGTCATTTGCATGTGAAGTTTTCGTTGTTGAGGGTCCTCACTGTAACAGTTCTCTGTCTTCACTCAATATTTTTTTTTCTCAAGGAATTCTAGATTGGATCGTTATTGCTAATTTCCTGAAAAAGGCTCTGCTCCATGTTTTCCTTCTTGTAAATGTGCAGGTACAATGATTTTGGTGTTGATGGTGGTCCTGCGGCCAAGGAGTTACGCCCTAAGTTAGACCTCGCACTGAAGCATCTGTCTGCCAAAATAGGGGTGGCAGTTCCACACGTAGACGTGAGTCCTAGTTGTATATTTACAACTGAAATTGTCCATCCTAAGTAATACCTTACTTTTCCTAGTGTCCTAACCAGTACTTCCATTTTGCAGATTAGGCAGGTGGTCGCAACTATTATTGGCTTGAAGGGCCTCGGGGGCATCTTGTTTCTATTTGGCTCCCAGTTTGGCGCCTCTCTCTTGGTTGGTTTCCAATGATGCTCTTCTCTGTTCCTTTTTTTCCACTAGGTTCTCACTATATCTCCTTTGATGTGGCCGTGGTATCTGTAGCTCCTCCAATTGGTGTTAACGACTCCAATTTTGCACGACTTCTACAACTATGAGCCCAACAACCCCGTGTTCGAGGCACTTCTCAATGATTTCACCAGGGTAAGTGATTTCTGCCCCTGTGGAAGCATTTTTGGACTAAGGAGACATAAATGCCGAACTGTAAGCTTTCTGTTTTTCACAGAGCATGGCGTTTTTTGGGGCGCTGCTGTTCTTCATTGGAATGAAGAACTCCCTCCCAAGGAGGCAACTGAAGAAGAAGGCTCCGAAAGCCAAAGCTTCCTAGACACGGTCGACGGCGAATGGGCAGTTTGTTACCAAGTGTTACTTAGGTCATAGCAAGTTTTGCATCATCATCGTCATCCCCATTGTTGTTGTTCCATGTGTTCAAACAAACAACTTTGGTTCTTCCCATCTTCCTGATTTGCCATCCCAGGAGTTTGTTTTACTTTTTGGGTTCTCCCAATTAGAGATGGGTGATCCCTTTCGCATGCCAATTTGGCTGGTCTGTCGGCTAAACAGTTCATCTAGAAACAGTTGTTTTAGAGGTATTGTTCAATCCGGGTCTTCCTGGGATTTCTCTGCAGCATTTTTGCTTGAAGATCTCAATCATGCTTCATTGCAACATGATGGATCAATCACTGCTGATCGATCATGAGAACAATCAAAATTATTACAATACCGATTCCACCTCTGCCAGATGCAACAACAGTTTGTTCAATGATACTAACGGTTTGCCTTAAGTCAGACACGACCTAGATCTACATATTGCTCCGGCCAGCCGACAGAGCGGTGGCGGCAACCACGACCCTCCTCTCCATCCCGAGCATGTCGCATGCCTCCTTGTACAGCCCCTTCCTCAGCTCAGCATAAACCCCGCCGTCCCATTTCCTCTTCCCGAGCTCGGCGGCCTTCTCCTCCGCACGCTTCCTAGCCTCGTCCCCCGCAAAGCCAGTTCCCTCAGCCCCTTCCTCCCGCCGACCCTCTGCCTTCTCCCTCAGCACGGCCTCGCAGTAGTCAGGCATATGTAGGAACTTTCATGAAAAGAAGGGTCGACTGCCAATTGGATCGCAATGGACCTAAGTTAAAAAAACTTTAAAAAGTTTCTTCTTTTAAGATCGATCGGAAAATGATTCATGATCGACTGAACTATAAAAATTCGAAAAAAAAATACTTTTCTTCTTTTATGGTTTACCGCGAAATCGGTCGCGGTGCTGAAAAAAGGAACGTGCACGATATCTTCCATGTAGCATTTTAGGGTGCAGTGTTTGTTCCGTAGGAGAATTTGGGAGGTTGCATTTCAAGGAAATGATGTTAAGAAACTATGAATCCCGAACCAAGAGAAGTCCCCTCACTCCCCTTTAAAACCACTCTCGGTTTCTCAGTCCCACGTGGAGAAGAAACCTCCAAACCAACCACCCAAATTGACCCTTCACGAGTGGTTGTCGTTGATGATGATGATTGATGTTGGATAGTCCCATACCGAATAGAAAAGGCTTGGGCCAACGCCTTAAATAGAGTTGGGACCCTCCACCTAATTGCTAGCTTTTAGGTAAAGGGGTACCCCGACACGATTTATAACATGGTATCAGAGCCAGATTCGTCCTGTCGGACAAAAATTCCGAACGAGGGCGCCCGACCCCCGGACAAATCCGAGGTGTTGGGATAGTCCCACACCGGATAGAAAAGGCCTGGGCCAACGCCTTAAATAGAGTTGAGATTCTTCACCTAATTGCTAGCTTTTAAACCCTCTTGCTATTTGTAACATTCCAGTCTCTTTCATCTGCTTCCTTGATGTCCAGGCAGAACTAGGGTTGAAACAACTTGTATGGATCCTGGTGGCGTTTCCCCGTTTGCTATGACCGCGGAAGAGCTCGAACAGGAAGCTTCCGAGCGGTTGAACATGGCGGGTCTGATCGTAGAAGTTTCGCCGGAAACTATTACCAAGCAAATAGATAGCTGTGTTGGATTAGGGCAGACATTTTCTCTTCAATGGTTGGACTTCAGATTGGATGGCCCTTAAAAGAGAAATGTACCAAGTCCAACTTACCATTTGGACCCACTTGACCAATTTCGTAACATTATGTTGGATTGAAGTGGATCGATTGTAATAACCTGAAATTAACAAAATGATTTCCTTTCGATATTTATGTGATTAGCCAAATATGGGCATATTTTTATGAAAGATGAGGGAAAACAATGTTTAAGGAAATAAAAGAAGGAGAGTTTGGTTTGATATTAACTTTGGAGATTTCACCACGAATATTATATTGAACACAGACATAGAGTTTTCTGCTTTGTCAGACACGTCTCCGGATCGTAAAGGATACTCCGGCCATGCCAGCGTAGGCCGACGTCGATTGCAGCCGTGTACGAGAAGACTGTCATCGCAAAGAGAGCTAGGAGAAGCTGAAACCCTATGACATGAATATAGCGTAGATTCTTCATTGAAAATTCAGTAATTTCATTTGCATCTGAGTGCATCATACAGTCAGACGATCCAATTCTGAGGGATAAGAGGGTGAAAACAAATAGTATGAAATAATCAAATGGGCCGACTAAATTGAACATACTTTTGCTTAAGACAACAAATCTGATAAAGATGAATTAGAAGTGATGACTGCCCCATCTATGGAAAATGTTGGACTATTGAACTAGTGGGCCGAGCCAGCACATATAGCAGCAGCCCCAGCATGTCAGCACATATAGCAGTAGCCCAGCCCAACGACAGCTTATTAGCAAATAGATAAAATTGATTGACGGGGTGTTTGTTGATTTGGTTGGTTGATTCCCTGAATGGTTATACGTACCACAATGTACATCGATAATAGATCACCACAAAACAGAAATACAATTCAGTGAATTTTATTTTGCCTGTCGTTTTCTTCTACTTCTCTCCCTTCTTTTTCTTCGTCACCTTCTTCTTCTCTGTTTTCTTTTCTTGGTCACCTCTGATTCTTGGCCTGGTGTCTACAGCACTACCTTTTGTTGAGTTTTATTCATTTCACAGCGTTGCTTTGTTCCTCATGGTATCAGAGCGCCAAGTAGCTTAAATTGCTTGGTTGGCCTGGGATACTTTAATATGGCAGAAGAATTGAATTCTCCAAACCCAGTTTCGTTCACCCCATTGTCTGGTTCGCAATCTGCTTTGTCTCAACAAGGTGTGACAGGAAATTCCTCCCATATGCAGATTCCAGCTGGGGTGTTTACATCACTGGTGAAACTGGACGATGGAAACTATCCGTTGTGGAAAGGTCAAGTACTAGCTGCCATCATCGCAGGAGGTTTTGAGGACTTCGTTTTCAGACAGACACACCCACCACCTCAATACTTGGATACTGATCTGCACACTCTCAACCCAGATTATCGGTAGTGGCAACGCACTGATAAGTCCATCATGAGCTTGTTGTTTTCTTCTCTAACTTCAGAACCTTTGAGTCTTGTTGTGTGCTGCAAAATTTCATGTGAAGTATGGGAAGCTTTGAAGAACAAGTACGAATCTTCCTCAACCACGCGGGTAATAACTTTTCGAATGCAAATGCATCAATTACGGAAAGAAGGACGGACAATGCAACAGTATCCGTGTTCTCTGAAGAATTTGGCAAATCAGTTGAGTGCAGTGGGGGAGGCTGTAAGCGATAGGGATTACGTTTGGTACATGTTAGAAGGTTTACCAACTGAATATGATGCGGTCGTTACTGCGATATATAGCAGAGCAGATCAGCCTTCTTTGGAGGAAGGTCACCAGCTACTTCTGAATTTTGAGGTACGGTTGGAGAAGTGTCTGGTGTTGGACAGCTACATTCCTCAGGTACAACTGTCTTCATTACACTCTAGTGTGGTCAGACCTCAGACCAGAAACAAACCATCACCCTATAATACCCACAAACCTGAGATGTTACCTTACATTTCTCCAAAGCCTGGTTCTCAGGTTACCACTACTCCATACTCATCTCTATTCGCTTCTGGTCTTCTTGGTAGACCTCCACCGAGACCCAACAACTACCTACCCTCGATGGAGTAACAGACCTTCCTTTAGTTCTAAGCCAAAATGCCAAATCTGCTTCAAACTGGGTCATACTGCTCTAAACTGCTTTCACCGTCTGAATACCTCATATCAGGCACCACCTCTGACACACTATCAGACCCCACCACAGATACCACCTCAGACACACTTCACAACTTTTCAACCCTTTCCCCCACTCATACAAACTCCTATATTTCCAACTTCTCCCTCTGAATCTGTTCGCTCACCCTCTACCCAGCCTATTCTTTCTTATACTCACGATCACAGGCCTTCTTTCTCTGGTGACTGGACACTAGATTCTGGTGCTACAAACCATGTGACACCATCCACATCTGATTTGCATACTGTGGTACCCTATCAAGGTGAGTCCTTTGTTTTTATTGGGAATGACAGTAATGTTAATATTTCCCATATTGGTACAGGTCTTCTTCAAACTGCTTCTGGTCCACTTTTCCTTCCTCAAATTCTTCATACTCATCGCTTATCTAGGAAACTTCTTAGTGTCTCCCAATTATGCAGAGATAATGATGTGTTTATTGAATTTCATTCTGATACTTGTTTTGTTAAGGACAAGCGAACCAAACACACACTCCTCCAGGGGCCGATGACTTAGGGACTTTACCAACTTCCTTCTCCGTCTCCTCCTGACCTCAACCGTCTCCCACAGCTCTCCACAAACACATCCACTTTCCAGTGCAATACTCAATTTACAGAACAAGCTTCTCCTGAGCCGTCTGCCATGACTACTACAACATCACCTATTGTGGATGTCACAAAGTGGCATTCTCGGTTGGCACATTCAAATTCTGAAATCTTGCGTCGTGTTTTGTTAGTGTGTAATCAACCGTTTAAACAAGCTGAGTTACCTTTCTGTCAAGCTTGTGCCATGAGCAAACATCATCAATTATCCTTTCCTCTTTCTCCCTCTCATGCTAGTGACCCTTTTCAACTTATTCATAACCTTTTCAACTTATTCATACAGACTTATGGGGACCATCCCCTGTTCCTTCTGTTACTGGGGATCGATATTTCATACTATTTATAGATGATGCAACTCGCTATACTTGGAAATACTTTCTTCGTGACAAATCCCAAGCCATGTCTGCTTTCATTCAGTTTCAAACAATGATTCTCAATCAATATCAGTCTTCTATTATTACAGTCAGGTCAGACTGGGGAGGAGAATATTCAATATAGAATATTGAACTAGCGGGTCGAGCCAGCACATATAGCAGCAGCCCCAACATGTCAGCACATATAGCAGTAGCCAAGCCCAGCGGTAGCTTATTAGCAAATAGATAAGATCGACTTGCGGGGTGTTTGTTGATTCGGTTGGTTGATTTCCTGAGTGGTTATAAGTACCACAATATACAGCGATGATCGATCAGCACAAAACAGAAATACAATTCAATGAATTTTGTTTTGTCTGTCGTTTTCTTCTTCTTCTCTCCCTTCTTTTTCTTCTTCTTTTTCTCTGTTTTCTTTTCTTGTCACCTCTGATTCTTGGTCCGGTGTCTACTGCACTATCTTTTGTTGAGTTTTATTCATTTCACAGCCTTGCTTTGTTCCTTATAAAATAATGCGTCCGGGCTATGCCAAGCCTCTTGCGATCGGGTCTTCTCAAACGAAGGATCTCGGTATGTACATCGTATACTTCTGTATCGGGGATTTCGGAATGATTCCCTTTATAGAAGCTATCGAGTTTCGGAATTAAGGATCTCGACCGAGTCGGAGCTCCAAGTCTATCTCGCTCTTCTTGTGGCAAACTTTGGGCTCCTTACAGTCGGGACTTGCCGACAGACCGATGTGCAAACTCAAACCATCATCCAAGAAGCCACGGTCAGTTCTCCCAAGTGATTGCGGAATTCTTACCGAGAAATCGCTCTCCATAAAACTACGTTTATGTTTAGGGCTAATGGGGCTTGCTGCCGGAGTCTGAAAAAGCTTGTTCTGATCGGCAATGCTCCGTTGCACCCGACTCGCGTATTGACTCATAGGATACGATCTCTCTCCGCCTACCTGCTCGGGATCGATGAGGCCGTTAACCACGTCGGACAGGGTTTTCTTCCCATCATTAGTAGAGGAGACTGGCACCTGATTCAGATGATGTAGATGACCCTTGCCTTTTACCCGATCCTTGCGGTGAATGTTCATGTGGCCTCCTAAGGCCTGAGCATTCGTGAACCCTCGCTTGCAGAACATGCAACCGTACGAGCGCTTGGCACCATCTTCCTCCTCTTCCTGAAGATCCACGGCCAGCCGATCGCCCTCTTCATTGGCAGATGACTCCGAGGAGTGCCCTTTCTCCACTTCCATGCCCCCCAAACCCAAAAAAAAAACCCCAAAAACCTCAAGAAGCAAAGAGTGGAAAGACACAAAAAACTGGATAGGTTTGGAAGGCAAAGGAAAGTTTGAAAGACCACGAATGGGTGAACTTAGAGGTCGGGGGAAGCAATTTTGGGTTGTTAAAAAGGAATTCGATATGTGGGAAATTGGTGATTGTGGGACAAGTTCACAACGATCTTTATAACATTTTAAAACTATGATTCGATTCATTGTTTAAATCTTTTCTTTTCAATTTAATCTATAAAATTGGATCTCAAAATCATGTTTAAGACACCAGATGCAAAACCCCCATCTGAACTAATGGGTCTAAAACACACAATTGCTTTTTATTTGTTGCCAATGTTGACACTGTTTTTTGTCACTATGTTGTTAGGGCTATTCTTTTGGCCGGCTCGTTCATTACATGGGGGAACTATTCCACAATGTCTTTCTCCAATTGCATGTGTGGTCGACAATGACATTAGATCATTTTCGGGGGAATTCCCCACCCCCTCCAGAAAGAAAATCCCAAGTTGCTTTCAATTTGTGGGCATGAGAATTACGGGAAAACCTAGTCACATTCTTTATAAGTTAACAAGTTTAAAATAAGGGAAAAAGAAAGAGTTTGGGAGGAAAATGGTGATGGGTCTGTAAGCACTTTTTGCCTAATTATCCATGTGGACATGTGGGGGGAGGGGTATGGGAATGGGATGTAAGGAAAGGAAATGTCTTGGTCTCACATGCCATTTTAAGGATGTCTCTCCTCTTTTTGAGTGGAAAGGTAATTAATCCTCACACCCATCATTCTTTTCTTTGATGAGATGTGCAATGAACCCTTTTTCGGACGTGTTCGTGAATATCATGATAAAGGATATGCCAACCGGCATTTCGGTCTAGAAGAAGATGAATAAGGAAACACTTCATCGAGAACTTGAGTGATTATTCTCTACTACACTCATGTTTCGTTTCCTTTTCCCTCTCTATGAAGGTTCATCTCCTTCATCAGTACAACCAGACATTTCCATTCGAGTGCTTTTCTTGTGCAGAAATAAGGATGAGTTGAGTGTCTTCTGACCTAATTTGGGGAATGAATCGGGAAATATATTGCTTGATACGTGGTCATGTGCTTGATATGGACGAGACTGAAATGTTCATTTTGAACTCCAATAGTGAAAGCATTTCGCGAGATCGCGACTAGGTAGGACGCACATGGGTCCCATAATCTTGGAGACGGTTATTGAAGAGATCGTCCGAAAATAAGAAGCATCCTAAGTATGAGACGGTGGACTTGGGGAAGAAGAAGCGTGTTAGTCCTTTTCTTTTGACATATGGAATGACGAAAACCCAACCAACCGAACTGCCCTACTGCCGGAGATTAAGAACCGCCACGGAAGGAATCCATTTGGATTGTCGTTTGCCGTGTCCGAGTATCGACTATGATACCCTAAACCGCAAAACTACATCGGAAAAACCAGAAAGACATTGCGAAACCCTCCCCTCCTTGTTGTGACACGAGACAAAGCGTCCCTTCATTGGAAGAGTCCCGCATAAGGGGGACTTCGCTTATCCTCAATGCAAGAAAACTTGTAACGACGAATCTGCAGGACTCTTGTGGCCGAATAAGTATTCGTAAGAGCTGTAGCATCCGGATCTCATGTGCCGTTTCGCTAACTCGGGTCAAGTTTCCCAAAGATTAATTAAACACACACTAATCTCCCGTCAGCTAATGTAGGGAAACTTTCACTAAGACGGACCTTAAAACGCGTTTCTGAGGGCTTTGTCCCCCCCCCCCCTATGATGATGTGACTTTCGTTTGACCCCGTCGTTTGATGTAGGAAAGTTTCCTTTGTTCTTCAGACGGCCGCATAAGTTTTGTCCAGAAACAGACCATCCATGTTGTAGATGCCAAAATTTGTGACTTGACCAATGAAACAAAATGAAACGGCCCTCCTTTGACAAATGATGAAGGATCAAAATACATGTGCCATAGTGACAGCCACGGGAGTGTTTTAAGGAGTCAGCGATTTTGTCCCCCCACGGCGACATGCCAGCTCATTGTTCCTAGTTTGTAACGTGAGGTCGGTCGCAGAAAGACTAGCGTGCAGTTCGGTCCGGTCCCTTGACTTATGATATCGAGACTCGAGGTCATTGAAACTTCGTGCAGTTCGGTTCGGTCCCTTGACTTATGATACCGAGATTCGAGGTCATTGGAACTTCGGGGGACCGGGTTGAGCCCACAAAGGATTAGTGTAGAAACGAACTGAGTTGTCACACTACCAATTCCAGCATCAAGCGCGCAGTAGTACGGACCCAAACCGGCACCCTTTTTGGGGTGAGGGGTCCCAATAACATTGTCTTGAGTGAAGCATCACTTCAAAATTCAACACTCCCAGTTAAAGTGATGTTTGCTGAATTAATCCCAACTTTAATTGCAGGTCTTCGGAAATGACTTCGTAAAGAGGTTACCACTATTCTCTTAACTATTTACTCCAATCATGTTAATAATTCCATCGAACACCGTCTCATAAACAAAGTGATGTTCGAGCTCCATATGTTTCGTCCTGGCATGGAATACATGATTTAATGTCGGCGTAATTGTACTTAGGTTATCTCCATGAATAGGAATCGATTAATGTGCTTATATAGATCCTCAAATAGTCTTCGAAGCCATATGCATTCCTAAGCGACATGAGGGGTAAGAGCAAAAGTCATGCAGATTCGTCGTTATTGTCAACCGACTTCTTGTGTAGTCGCCAATTATATTCCTTCTTGTTGAATTTTGTGTACCTCGTTATTCGCAGTGATCCGGTAATATGGCGACCGCAAACCAAATCAACAATTCATTCCATGTTGATCAGTTGTTTTTTCAGCCGCTTGTCCAACTCCCAAGCTCATCACATAAACATGAAAACATCCTTTCCAATCTGCCTCCATTTGATGGTCGGACTTCTCACCACAGTCGAAAGAACCCACAAAATTTCCAGCCTTTAACTTAACTCGACAAATTTTCTTGATATGATCTGCCTTTTGCATCTGAATATTTTTTTTTTTGGCATGTTAGAATGTTTTGAAATACCTTGATTCATCATCCTCTTTACTCTATAAGTGTCTTCTTTCTCCACAAACAACATGTTCGTGGACTCATCCATAATATTGGTTCCGTACATTTGCAAAACCAACGACTCTTGAGATGACAAGAGATTTTCTAGTTCTTCAAGCGGCGGTTGTTGAATTCATCCTTGAATCAAAGTAATTAACGATGTGTACTCTGATAAAAGTTCCCGAATGATCTGCGGCTGTCAACTTGTTCTCGAACATCGGTAGACAAACCCCATTCTTTTCATTGAAGAGACGGTTGAGAATTTACCAGCTCTAATGAGTAAACTCTCACCTCTTTAACCCGAACTCCACCTCCACATTTAGTTGCTTCCACTTCTTCAACGCCTCAGCATTTGTTACGACGTTCTTCGAAACCATAACACTGTTAGGCTTTCTGTTCCAAGACTCGCAGGTCGAAACACTCACTATCCATAATTTGACGATAATGCTCCATATCGAGAGCTTGATTGAAGTTATCTCGAATAATCTGTTTATATTCGCCTTGATTATTTTAAGTCTCACAGATCATCCCCAACCAAGTACGATCTTATACAAGTCTTCCATATACGATAATTAGACTGGTTTAACAATTCAAGCCCCACTACACGACCGACACCTTCCATATCAAGAAAGTATCAATGTTCCTCTTGAGGTCAACCCGAGCTCTGGTATCATGTAAAGAAAATCAGAACAACAAACTAATCTCCAAGATTTAGAAAACAATCCCGAAGGAACAACTAACTGAATAAGGAAAAACAACCAAGAATTACAAGAAAACTATTGTAGTCGATTGAATGAATAGATGATAACTAAATACACTAGGAGCCCGTTTGGTTTCCGAAATGGAATTCCGGAGGGAATAAAATGAGAAGGAAAAAAATATATAATGCCTAAGAAGTGAATTGCTTAAGAGAATGGTGTGTTTAGTTGAAGGATGAAGATGAGAAGGGGAGAAGAATGGAATGAATAAGGGAATGGACATTCCTTAGCTCATGATAGGGAATGCTCATTTTCTTAAGCAATTTCATTTTCAATCACTATATTTTTTTCTCCTTTCTCGTTTCATTCCGTCCGAAATTCCATTCCGAAAAACAAACATGCTATAAGACTAATTAAGACCTATAACATAATAACTAATAGCCCAAGATAGTGATTGAGAGAGAGGAAGGCTAGATGGTCGGATGGTTGTAGCCTATATTGTGTCTTTGAAAATGAGCCACATAAGTTGAGCAACAGGAACTAAGCTACGCTAGAGGAACGACAGAAGTGGACGAGAACATAAGTTGAATCATCACTTTAAAGTTCAATACTCACGGCCTGGTTCTTTAGCACAAAGCTAGATGAGTGCCGAAATAAACTGTCATGCACATGCGCAAGAACATACATGTCTTGGTCCGATGACCTCAAGCGTGCGTTCCAGAGTCTCCGACAAGAAAACCATGTTCGGAGACTTGTTCCAAAGAGTAAGGGTAGATCGAGGCTCGTGAAAATGGTGTAACGGGTAGATTTCATTCAGCTAGAATTAACTACGACACAGAAAAGAAAGCAGTGCACCAGCATCGAGTCGTTATGCGAAACAGAACCATCCCAACACCAAGATGGCTCCGCAGACCAAAGCTGAGAGAAGCGTCACAGGGGGCGCGATGCGCCCCTTGTCTTTCCTTAATATCATGCCTTCAATGACAGGGTAGCTCATGAAGAGGACGAAGGCTGACAAAGTTATATGCAGGAACGTCCTGTTCCAGTCTCCACGAAGGATTGCTCGACCGGTCCCTACCATGAAGGCTGCTATGTTCAGCATCACCAGGCTCACCATCGGGATTAGGAAAATCGGGGAGGTCTGGAAATCGAACACCCCCATCTCGTAACGTTTCAACTGCTCGTCGTCGGAGACCTTGTTCGTAGGCACGAAGGTAGACTTCCTCAGACCAAGCTGCTTCAGGATGCCATTAATGGTGCCATACACGTGGCACGTCACCGACTTAATCATCATTATCCTGATCTCATTGATGCATGCCTGAGCAGGGTGGCCGCTCGAGAGAACCTCAATCAAGTGTTTAAGAATCCCCATCGAGAAAGCCAACGGAAACACAATGAAGAAGGGGTCAGAAACCATGGGGTAGATTGGGACTCCATAGACGAGGCATAACGGCGGGACCACAGCGAAACAATTGACGGGGATCAGAGTTAACGGGAGGAAAGCAATTCCTGCGTAGCACATGCTGTTGAGAATCGACATCCTGGTCGGGCCATATATTAATGGACAGAACCTCGACAGTGCGATCTCAATGAGGCCGCAGCTCCATCTCGTTCCCTGGACGAGCAAGTCGTTCAAGCAAGGCGTCGAAGTGCCTAGGAACTGCGGCCTCAGGGGACTCAGGTAGACGGAGGTCCATCCCCTGCAGTGTAGATTGAAGCTTGTGAATGCATCCTCCACCACTGAATGGTACAAGAATCCCACCTGCATTAACCCCAAATTAATCAATCACTTAAGTCCCAAATTTAGCCGTTAACCTTAAGACTTCTGCGCCGTCTGCAGTAAAACAATGTTACTTGCCTGTTTACCCCATTTCGTATCGGCTTCGTACTCGCAAGACGCTAGAACTTTCGCGTTCGCTAGTATTGTGGATGAATCTTTGGCAGGGTACAGGATTGGTTCGTTGGCCTGGAGCAGCCAGACGAGCTCGTTCGAGCGGCCAAATGTTTTCCTGAGTTCCATGATATCATTACTTCGACAATCGCCAGGTCTTCGGAGGAGGCTCTCTCGCTTCATGTAAAAGCATGTTCCAGATATGAGTGGTCCCTGCAGCCCGTCCATACCGAACCAAGTGGTCTGCGAACAGCAGAAACAAAGTAAATTAATGATAACATTGAAGTAACTAAGGCAATATCTCGAGGACCAAACGATTCGTCACCGCAAATATGGATCGGATCTGGCTGTCGTATATGTCGTTCTTGCTTATATTATAAAACCGCTGGGGGAACTGAACGAACGCGAGAGAGGAGTTGTTCTTCTTGTCCATGTGGAAGCACATTGCTTGCTTCGCTGATGACGGATCATTGCACCTCATGTCGCAGTCCAGGACGAGAAAGTAAGGCGAGTTGCTAATCAACATCGACACCCGAATCTGCATGATACGAACTGGAGCTCAGTCACTCGGCAAAAACAGGGCCATTTGCTCGCTATTTGAAATACATACAAGTACGTTGAGTGCTCCGGCCTTGAAGTTATGGTGATGGGAAGGCCGTTTCTCCCTCGCAACGTACACAAGGGTTGGCATGTCTTGTTGTTGGACCCCTCCGGAGCATCCTTTGATTATCTGTGAGCGATGGCGCACGATTACCACAACCATTCCATAAAATTAACTACTTCCCTATTGTCTACTAACGTAATTACCTCCAGATTGAATGGATGATCTCGGCCATCAATGCCGGAACCACGGCGTCTTCCATCCTCGAACTTTGTTATGTTATCTTCAAACAAATCATACCTCTCCTGCAAGGAGTTGTTCAAATAAATCATCTTCATCACAACCACAATCATAGAGAAAATGTCAAGTAAATACTTATTAAGGCTCACCCGAATCTCCTTCCTCTCCGAAGCGTACTCTGGGTGATCGCTACCCTGTTCTTCGTCCAGGAAGTAGGCTTTCGGGCAGATCGTGTAGATGCTGTACTTCCGGCAGAACGGGAGCCAAACCGTCGCAAACTCGTACGCTTCCCTCATCCCGTTCAATGTCCTGGGCGAACCCCCATCGTCCGACACATAAACGTTCAGCTTCCCCGGAGGGTAATCCAGCGCCATGGCCGAAATGACAGTGTTCATCACGTCGACGGTCGGCTCCATATCGGGGTCCGCCGTGCAAATGAACACGTCGACGGAGGGAAGGAGGTCGGGACCAGGGAGCCGGTCGGGGAACGCAGTCCTCCGCACGGGGCGCCACCGGAAGGCCTGGTCGAGGGCCCACTGGAAGGCGAGGAAGAGCTCACCGAACGACACGATGGCCCAAGCGAGCATAGGGGGGCGTCCTACCGGGGAGGAGCAGAAGAAGGAGAAGCGGTAGAAGAAGAGGAAGGTGAGGAGGAGGGCGTGGAGGGACATGAAGCAGCGGTTGAAGAGGATGGTCTTGGTGCTGACGTGGCGGTGGTGGAGGGGAGCCGTCGGTTCCTCCATTATTATTATTTTGTCTGAAGAAATGAAAATGGACATGGATCACGAGAGTGAACTGGTACTATGTATATATGATTGTCGGAACCTATATGTGGTGGTAGAAAAACATCACAGGCCTTTCAAATTTTAAAATTATTTAACATATTTCAAAAAATATTTTCCTAATCTACGAATGAATGAAGCTATTTTTTGTTTTATCTTGGATGGAAGTTTTAAATCCACCGCGTTACTTCAATTAATCTAAAAAAACGTGAAACATTATTCTAATCAATTTAAAAAAATATCAAGAATTACTCCAATCAATCTAAAAAAACCTCAAGCCCTAACGAAAAGGGTAAGGACAAGGGGTTGGTGGGTTCGAGTATCCGTAAAGAAAGACTTATCAACATTGTGCGTAAAATTGATAAATATAAATAAGAAATATTTACTAAATATTTACTATTTTAAAATAAAAATTATTTATATAATTAGAGAATAAAGATTATATAAAGATATTATAAAATTATATTAGTTCCAGGTTCTCTAAGTTGGTTCCGATGTGAGAACTGGAACCATACTTGGTATTGCCGGTTTTCAAAAATTTAGAACCTAAAACCTATCCGATCTATTCGAAAACCTATTCTGACACCGACCATAGGGTACCGATTCTAACCGGTTCTCTATTTTACCCGAAACCCATCCTCAACCATAGATGGAAGTCATCCCGACCACGGCAATAATGCAGTAAAATCATTTTGTTATTCTAGGCCGAGGCATTTTTATACATGTATATTTTTTAAATATCTATTTTTATATTATAGATATATTAAAAGACACAACAAATTCAGGGTCATAATATCTGTCCAAAAAAATATATAAACACAAGAACCTTAAATTTCATAAATCATAGGTAAATTGCTAAAAAAATTATGCAGTTGGTGTGCCTTAGATTCCATAATCGAATAGGAAATATACTTATTAATAAGAAGGCGGCAACAGGCTATTGGTTAAAAGAAAGAAAGCTTAGAAGTTCGAACTGGGATGATTTTCTTCTTGGGTGAATTCCAATCTGATTTCAGGATCGCATTGGATCAAAGACTTAGAAGGTCAACTGGGATGATCCACAACATTGGGTTAGAACATCTCGTAGATAATATTAACTTTCTAATGGGGGAGCTCGAGTTGATGGCGGCTACTGGCAATTTTATTTCCTTTCCAGCCGACACTAAAAGACAGGAAGGATTAGCAATTTCTTTTACGTTTTCCATTGTTTATTTTTGGCCTAATATACTTTTTTAGCCCTAAACATTATCGAACTTTCTTTTGCGTCCAAATTTTTCTTTGCTATACAAAAACGCCCGTAACTTTTCATTGTACATTTTTTTCTAGCCAGTTCGTGATGGCGTTACCCCGAAGTCTGACGTGGGTTTAATGGCGTCCTATGTGGTTGAGGTGGCAATGCTATGTGTAAGAAAAAGACAAAATATACGTTTGTAGCCCTAAGTATGGTCGAACTTTCTTTTCTGTCAACATTTTACTTTGTTATATGAAAATATCAGCAATTATGTGTTGTACCTTTTTCCTAGCCAATTCGTAATGGCGTTACGGACAAAAAACCACAACATAGAACAAAATATGCCACGTCCTGCAAGAGAAGTATGACTGCTCGATGTGGCACTATTAAGTGTTAAAATTAAAAAAAGTTGAAGGAAGGTCGAGGTTCTTCCCCAAATGCAGTTATCCCCAAAACCTAATCAATTCGTAATGGCGTTACGGACAAAAAACCACAACGTATGACAAAATATGTCACGTCCCACAAGAGTAGTATGACTGTCCGATGTGGTACTATTAAGTGTTAAAATTAAAAAAAAAAGTGAAGGAAGGTCTGGGTTCTTCCCCAAAGGCTGTTATCCCCAAAACCTAACAGTAATTGTTTCTTCCTCAAATGTGAGAAAGCGATTAGGGTTTAGCGACTTACAAAGACGAAGACGATTAGGGTTAACATCAATGGCGTTCGAGTTCCAGTCAAGCACCACTCGTTCCACCCTCCCGTAACCCATCCTCACCGTCTACCGCGTCACCGCCGTCAGCAACATCCTCACTGCGCCATCGGGTAGTCATGCTCCTCTTGTGGGACGTGGCATATTTTGTCCTACGTTGTGATTTTTTGTCCAGATAGGATTGCCACATCATATGATTCCGTTATTGCCACGTCATGGTAAAGCGTAATGCCGTCACGAATTGGTTAGAAAAAAGGTACAATACAAAGTTACGGACGTTTTTATATAACAAAGTAAAATGTTGACAGAAAAGAAAGTTCGACTATACTTAAGGCTAAAAACGCCTTTATTTTATCATTGTAAAGTAAAATACATCACACCACCAGCCAAGCACTATAGGGTCTCCTATGTCACCGATTTCGCTAGAAAATTCAACACGTGAAGAAGAAACATCAAGAGAAAGACAATCTGAGATCAGACAAAAGGAAAGAAACCCTCTTCGGATGATGAAAGGAGATTACAGCGACAGGCTTCAGCCGCCTTGTACTCTGGGAAGATCATCGTCGATGACTCGCGGCTATCCTTCCATTGCTTTGACAAACACCCTGGTTTTGCCTCTTTCCTTATTAGTAAAAGTTTGGAGTGAGTTGCTGGTTAACATGAGTTGTCGGCCATTAAATATAACATTAGTAGATCATAGTGAGATTTTCATATATTTCATTGTTTCTTAGGGTATCATCAATGAACAGCCGATCTTCTTTCCTTCTCGATCTCCCAGGATAAAGCATACAATGTCGTGTCTGTCTTTATCAAGTGTTAAAAGGGTTAATCTAATTATACAAATTCAAAAATCCCTTGTTAGAAAAAAAAAAGACCCTAACCCAATAAGTTTGACGAATTACTCTCTCTATTATTAATTAATTTTAGAGCATAAATCTATTGATTTTATATATTGGAGCAAATATAGACATTACTTAGCATATATCCATGCTTGATGTCGTCTAATCCATTTTCCCATCGGATTTGTTTACTCGTTTCAATATATATATATTCTATTTTTATATCACATGCCGGACTTTTTTAGAAAAGGAAAAGACACAATTTTTTTGGATAAACGTAATTGCTTTTTCATCGGATCGTCGATGAACCGACAGTTTTTTCTTTCGTCTCAGATAAAGGGCAGACATTCATTATTGAGTATAGGTGTGTATGTGTGCGCCAGCGCGCGTATGTTAAGTTGCATCACAAACTTAGCCAACCTTGGGGACCCTCGTGACCTTCCCCTCCTTGTCGACCCGTACTCGAAACCGTGCGCAGGTGAAGTCGTCCGTAACCACTGAATTTTCAGGTACTACGACCGCACTCACCAAGGAATTCTCACTCGCGATCGTGTTGACTGCTGTAAACCAGTCTTTGTGCAGCAGCTCAGGCCAGGAGGTCTTTCCTGCAAAACCCTAGACCAGTAAATTTCGCGTTTCATCCCACCGCGCACAAAAGCTGAAGTAGACCACCATGTACCATCACACTGGGTGTTGTAAATTAAAGTGATGTGATTTTTCGAAGAGTCTCATTAGTTCATTGAAACGGTGGTGATGCTTAGTATTCTAAGAAGACTCTTCAACTATCGAGGGAGACAATGTTTCGGGAACTTAAAAGTCTCATTTTATTATGTTTACTTTTCCTATAATGTCTTTAGTTTTATAAATAGTTGTAACCTTTTTTTTTGGACTTAAGTTGCATCAATCCAAGTTTTTTTCTTTCTTTTAAAAAAATTTCTTCTTCACGGTTCGATCATCGAGTGATTCTCGGTGCTTCGTTTTTTTTGTTACATGGTATCCGAGCTTTGATTGTGCTCGTGAAGAAGGTATCGTTGATCTTCGATATGGAAGGTGGCGGTCGTGTTGCGGGTCTTGGAATGATGCTCTTGACTCAGTCCAACTATCGGATTTGGAAAACCTGTATGGAATTGTATCTTGTCGGTGAAGATCTATGCGATGTCGTCGTCGCCGATGGTGCCATTGCTCCGGAGAATGTTGACGCAAATGCGGAAGCGCTCAAGAATTGGAAGAGACGTAATGCGAAGACGGAATTTGTTTTAAAGAGGTCTGTTTCACATGAGATCTTCGAGCACATAATGGGATGTGCGTCGGCTTGAGAGATTTGGAATACGCTTGATCGTTTGTTCAACAAGAAGAACGAAGCTCGGCTACAATTGCTCAAGAATGAGTTGGCGGTTGCAAAGCAAGATGGAATGCCGTGCTCAGAATATTTTCTGAAGGTGAAAAACTTATGTTCGGAAATCTCTCTTCTAAATCCGGACGAGAGGATTTCGGAAGCTCGGATGAAGCGGTACATCATCCGCGGACTTCGACCGGAGTACACTTCATTTGTCACCTCAATTCAAGGGTGGGCTCAACAACCGTCGCTTGAAAAGTTTGAGAATCTCCTCTCCTCACAAGAGTCGTTGGCTAGACAAATGGCTGGAACGAGCATCAAGGAAGAGTCGAGCAATGCTTTGTTCACAAAGAAGGGTAACTCGGTGAAAAATGAAAGTAAACCGGAAGGAGAATCTTCGAAGTTCTCGAAGAAGAGTTTCAAGTGTTATCGCTGCGGGAAACTCGGTCACATTAAAAGGAATTGCCGAGTTAAATTGAAATCGGGAAATTATGCGGATGTTGCGGAGAAACAAGAAGAACAAAAGGAAGAAGATTGGAGTAATTGTTTTCTCGTCAAATCAGTCAACGAAGATTCGACGTGGGTACCTTGTTTGATGGCCAAAGGAAGTTCAAGCAAGAAACCTTCTTCCAACAAAGAGTGGGTCGTGGATTCTGGATGCGGTCACCATATTACCGGAGATGAGACTATTTTCTCGCATTCCTGGACACACGACGGAGGGAATGGAATCATGACCGCGGATAATACCGTTCATAAAATTTGAAAGGAAGGTACTGTTGTGATCAACAATGATTGTGGAGAATCAATCACTCTCAATAGTGTTTATCATGTGCCAGGAATACAAAAGAATCTTTTCTCAGTCACAAACGCGGTGGATGTCGGAAATTTCGTGCTCTTTGGGCCACGAGATGTGAAGTTTCTTCGGAACATCAAGGAAATCAAGGCTGATGTTGTTCATACGGGTACGAGGGTGAAAGATTTATTTGTTTTGTCGGCTTCAGATTCTTATATCGAGAAGATGAGGAGGAATGATACATCATCCTTGTGGCATGCGAGGCTTGGTCATATAAATATGATAAAAATGAAGGCTATTATCCAAAAGAAGTCGGTGGCTGGATTGCCCGAGTCTTTGAAGATTGACAATGAAAAAGTTTGTGAGGGATGTCAATTCGGCAAGTCGCATCGAGTTCCTTTCGAGAACTCTACGTCTCGGTGCACGGCTCCCTTAGAACGGATCCATAGTTGTTTGATGGGTCCAACAAAAACTTCATCTTACTCCGGAGGTAATTGTATGTTATTGTTTGTGGATGATTATTCTCGGTTCACTTGGGTTTATTTTGTGAAGCATAAGTCGGAGACATTCTCTATGTTTCTCGACTTTAAAAAAACGTCGAAGGGGAGTTGGGCAGAAAAATCAAGACGTTGCGGACGGACAATGGTGGCGAGTTTTGCTCAAATGAGTTTCTCATTTTTTGCCGAAACAATGGTATTAAGAGGGAGTTGTCATGTCCGATAACACCGCAACAAAATGGAGTTGCGGAGAGAAAGATCAGACATCTTGTGGAGACTTGTAAGAGTTGGTTGCACGCAAAGAAATTGTCCAAGGAGTTGTGGGCGGAAGGAATGAATTGTGCAGTCCATGTGATCAATCGGATGCCCCTTAGTCCGACAAATAACAAGGCACCATACGAATTGTTGTATGGTGTTAAGCCAAATGTGAAGCATCTTCGAGTATTTGGATCTACTTGCTATGTTCATTTGCTGGATTCTCAAATGAGTAAATTGGATGCAAAAGCAATCAAATATGTTTTCGTCGGCTACGACGAATGGAGAAAGGGTTGGAGATGTTTGGATCCTACGACAAATAAATGTGTCGTATCTCGCGACGTGATCTTCTATGAGATTTCCTCCTATCACTTTCAAGATCTACTTAGTAAAGAGAATGACATGGTTACCTTACCATTATCTCAGTTTTCAGAAAATTCTTCGGAAGGGGTTCAAGGTGAAAGGGGGAGTATTAATCACGGTGAGAATGATCAAAGAAATCAGCGACCAAGGAGGTTTGTTGATCGACCTCTTCGTTATAGAGATGAAAATTTTGTCACTACTTTTTCATGCTTCCTTGCTAATCCGATTGATGATGAAGAACCAACTTCGTATGAGGAAGCTAAAGGAGTAAGGGAGTGGGAGTTTGCCATGAAGGAAGAAATGGATGCTTTGCTGAAAAATGAAACTTGGCATTTAGTTTCGAAGCCACCCGAAGTGCAACCGGTGTCATGTAAATGGGTCTTTCGCATTAAAAGGAAAGCCGACGGGAGCATAGATCGATTCAAGGCAAGGCTGGTCGCTCGGGGATTCTCTAAAAAATATGGAGAAGATTACGAGAAAACTTTCAGTCCGGTTGCGAAGATGACTTCGGTACGCACCATTCTTGCTTTAGCGGCTAGTTACGGTGGAAACTGTGGCAACTAGATGTCAAAAATGTCAAAAATGCATTCTTATATATGGTGAACTTGATGGACATATATATATGGAGCAGCCAATCGGATTTGAATCGGAAAATCATCGGATTATGTGTGCAAGTTGAAAAAGACACTCTATGGATTGAAGCAAGCCCCACGAGCTTGGTTCGGAAAAATCGCTGAGTTCTTATGTTTTTGTGGTTGTGCGGTATCCAACTCGGATTCAAGTCTCTTCGTCAAGAAAAATCAAGGACTTTTGGTGGTTGTTCTATTATTTGTTGACGATATTATTTTAACGGGCAGCAATTATTCAGAAGTTGCTCGGCTTCAAGAAGAACTATTGTTGCGTTTTGACATGAAGAAGCTAGGCGAGGTGAGTAACTTTCTCGGAATGCAAATTGAAAATTTGGATGATGGGATTTTTGTGTCTCAATCCAGCTACGCCAAGAAGCTTGTTGAGAAGTTCGGAATGATAAACGGGAAGAAGCGGTCAACACCACTCGATATGGGTACGAAGCTTCGTTGTGATGAAGGAACACAACTATCGGATCTCCGTCTCTATCACGTCCTTGTGGGAAGCCTGATTTATTTGACTATAGCAAGGCCGAATATTGCCTTCTCTGTTGGTGTTGTTAGCCGATATATGCAAACGCCAAGAAAGCCACATTTCGAGGGAGCAAAGAATATATTGAAGTACGTTAATTCTACTCTTGACGTGGGCTTATTCTATAGGAAATGAGCAAAGTTCTCTTTGGAAGGATTTATGGATGCTGATTTTGGTGGGGATCTAGATGATCGAAGATCAACTTCTGGATTCGTTTTTCTATGTGGAAAAACAAGTATTTCATGGTGCAGTAAGAAACAAAGTTCAATGTCGCTGTCCACCACCGAAGCCGAGTATAAAGCTTCAGCTCATGCCGCTCAAGAGTGTGTTTGGCTTCGTAGACTTATTGAGGATCTCCAAGAATGCATTGACGAACCTGTTCCTATTCATGGAGATAACTTAAGTGCGATCAAGCTTACATCAAATCCCGTCTTTCACGCGAGGACAAAACATATTGAACTTGAGCATCACTTCATCCGTGAAAAAGTGCTTGATGGGATTATTGATATGGTTGCTGTTCGAAGTAAAGACAACATCGCTGACATTTTTACAAAGCCCCTTCCGAAGAGTCCATTTGAAGATCTACGTTCTAAGCTCAGGTTGATTCGAAAGGGATCACTTTAAGGGGGAGTGTTGTAAATTAAAGTGATGTGATTTTCAAAGAGTCTCATTGGTTCATTGAAACGGTGGCGATGCTTAGTTTTCTAAGAAGACTCTTCAATTATCAAGAGAGACAATGTTTCGGGAACTTAAAAGTCTCCTTTTATTATGTTTACTTTTCCTATAATGTCTTTAGTTTTATAAATAGTTGTAACCTTTTTTTTGGACTTAAGTTGCATCAATCCAAGTTTTTTTCTTTCTTTTAAAAAAATTTCTTCTTCACGGTTCGATCATCGAGTGATTCTCGGTGCTTCGTTTTTTGTTACACTGGGCCGTCATATCTCTCGTCTTCTCTACTCAGCCGTTTGGTAACCGTAGATCACAATAAGGGCCCCTGGGAGGGGTGGGGGAGGAGGGTTTTTTATAGTCCAAGAATGTCGAAGGAGAAGAAGACGAACGACGACATCTTATGTCGATAATATCATCTTTCTCGAAGGCAAACACGATGCATCCACAGCTGTTCCTTTTGTCCCAAACTATGCGATATCGTCGAAAACATCGTCGGATCGCATAGCGAATGATCGATTGTTACACGGGAAAGAACCCCCAATCTAACCGTGTAATCACGTTGGGGATTTCGAGTAAGCAAATCGAACATGTAAAAACTAAACTTCAAAAAGACAAAACAAGAAAAGGTCATGAAAAAAACGTTTAAATTTACCGCTGCCACTAAACTACATCGAACATATCAATAATTAAAAAATTCATTCGGACAAGAGGGTACATGTCCCATCCATCGCCGTCTTCGTCTCCTTCGGCATCGACTGCTTTACCAATCTCTCGTTGACATCGTTTTGTAAGACAAATTAATTCGAGTTACAATTACTCTAATCGATTTTTGAACACGAGAAATTATGAAAATCAAAAGTATCCGACTTTAACATTCGTCGATAAACCTCTTGTTATTAGGTCTATATCTTTTTATTACCATAATAATTCTACTATGACGGTATTCTGCGTCTTCTTCTCTCTAACTTGTCGACGACTAATAAAACGTGTTTAGTAATATTTTGGAGAGGTGACTTAGTACTTTTGTTATATGGTGTGACGAGACTTCCATCACGACCCTACACCATAAGTCGTCTAAATCATCCGGATGCACATGTCCGTCACTACAAACAACCCACTTTAGTAGTCGAACGCTTACGACACAAATACATTCGGCTATCTTATATATATGTCAACTCAGACCAGCAGATCAAACAATGGTTCATTACAATCTTATATCAAACAACAATTTGACTTCAGAATTTATCCATTCACTGAGTATGTCTTTCAAACTTCAAGCATATGCCTTAGGAAGAGCAATATTTCGAAATATATTAAATGTCATACGCACCATGCATGCCACATCTGATACACGAACAAAGTTTGCTAAAGTAAGCAATCACTTCATCAACCTGACTAAGTCGAGTCGACTTTATAATGAGTAAAGTAATCTCAATATTAGCTGAGAAGAACTTTTATTAGTCATTTTGATATCAACTCAAAGTTTATTAAATTTTATGTCATCGGCGCATCAAACAAATTGTGTCTATAAAAAATACCCTATATTTATAAACACTTTCTCGATTATCTTTCACATAAATTGAAAATTGCCTCTTCGTAAGAAAACCACAAAGTCCTATAGTCATCTAAAATTATAAATCTTAATGGCCTTTAGAGAATTAAAGAAAACTACACGTGTTCCGTATAAAGTTAGATTAACAAGTCACGATTATGACACGAATGGATGTAGGTTTGTGAATTGTGGTTGCCAATAAATTTAGAAGAAAGCACGAACAATGAAGAAGAATAACACACTTACTTCTATAGAGTGCAAAGTACAAAAGCAACAACCAAATGCCCATCTTTGAGTTTAGAAATGATTGTTTGTGTCCTTATTCCTATACTAACTAGCACTATTTATACTAAACTTAAGACGATAACTAAAAAACATACGTGGAAATTGAATAAAACCGCTTTCAACTGTTGCGTGCGTGTTGAAATTGGACCCCGACTACTTTACCGTCGCTCCGACAAAAGGAAGCCTTGCTTTCTAATCTGCGATCCGTCGTCCTCAAGATCATTGTTTTCAAAAAAACGATCGACCTTTTGAGCACTCGTCGACCTTTCCGTCTATTCGACGACCTTTGATTGAGTTCTTTTAATAAAACGACTTCTACCCCAAACCAACTAAGTGGGCATTAGTCTCGTGGCCCAAAGATCAATTTACAACATGTTGAGATTTCATATGCGCGACCTCCTTGACTCATTCTTTTTCTTTTTCTTATATTAAAAGTTGTGTCTGGTTTTATTTTATTATCGTCATCCCAGGACCTCAATTTAGCCGGTAACGACTAAAATTTCGTGTTCGGGAGTCCCGTAATTTCGGACATGTGATCGCAGAAAACCGTCGCAATTCGTAATTATTCAGATATATCGACGATTTATTTAAACATACGCGCGCCTTTTTAAGTATCGGACACGGAATTTTAGTCTCGACCCAATTTTGTCGCTAAGCAAGCTGGTGGTTGACTGTGGCCTTCGCATATAGGCTGCATATAGGAGCCGAGAGACTTGCAGTTCAGTTCCCAAAGTTCATTACAAAAAGCATTACCGACATGCTTTCTTCACATACACACACAAGTGAATCCCCCCCCACTTCCACCTACTTCTCTTCTTTATTCGGTATTTGTAGCAAAAGAGGGAAACACTTCAAATATCTTTTGCCCACATCGATTTGGTCCAGGCAGCATATGCCACCGACCATCACTATCCAATCAGACCCTTGTGGCGCGCGTACGCTAAGATGAACAAGAATACCACTGCACATAAAGCCCCCGTGACGATGGCCACCTGCAGATTCAGGTACAACACCCAGAAATATCAGCTGGAATCCATAAGGGAGGTTGGCGGCGGCAGGAATAGTTGTCGAAAGAGAGAATGTTAAAAATACCCATTTGAACACGTATCCATCGTTCCACGTGAAAGGTATGTTCATGCCGAAATATCCGCCGACCAAAGAATAGATGGCCAGGGAGATAGTCGCGGCTGTAAGGAAAAGCTCCAGCTGCGAATGAGAGAACAAAATGTGCAGCGAAGTTTCAGAAAAGGGTGACCTGTGCGATATCGGAAGGAAGTCTCGACGAGGGGTACAAAATGAGAACCTGAATCAACTGGTTTCGATGCTTGTCCAGCTGCGAAAATTTACAACAGAAGATCAGGACATCCCAAGATTAGAAAACGCCCTTGACCACGAGACGTAGACTAGTTTACCTGGAGATTTATGTAATCCTCCGTATCGTCAATGTATCCACGGAGCTGCAAAACAAAATATTCACATCTCCAACCATCATGAATTACATGTGGATGCAGAATCGTCGGACACAAATTATTCCCAGATGACTTGACTTACAGTGGTTAATTTGTTCATCGTGCCATCGATTTGCATGAAGTAAGCCTGAATGGTATCATCATTCATCATTCTCTTTCAGAAAAACAAAAAACAATGGAAGGATCATCACATAAAAATGACAGCACTAGGTAGCATCGATTCTAACCTCAAGCAACATTTCCACCACCTCGACATCATTTTCATCGCCTTGCGCTGTTGCCACGCCTACCTTACTGACCCGAGATATCTTCGAGCCGATCGTAGAGGAAGCGGGAAACCAGTTATGAGCACCCGACCCACTTACTGGGGAAGAAGCACCAGCAAGCTTTCTGGAAAGATACAAATCTGCCATGTCATCGTCGTCAGCTAGCAGCTGTTCAAGCTCATCCCTTACCTAAACATATAAATCAAGTTAGAATTGCTCGGGATATTATGCTTCCAGACCCGAACCATGAATTCACCCACACACTTTGGGCATAAGCCCCTAACTGTCGACTAAATTAAGGAGAAGAAACTAAGCAGAACAAACATCACCTTCTGGACACGAGCAGTCAGCCTCGTCATAGCAGTCTTTAGCTTACTAACCCTGTCCAGATTACTGCTGCTGACCTATTTAACAACAAAGGATGCAAATGTATAAGTTACTCGCAAACAGTGGAGCAATCTGCAGCTTTCAATACTCGGCATGTTAATACGGGCCCAGCAAAACGAATTAAGGACTTGACAACAGAGAAAAAGAACCAAATAGCAATGTCTCTGCTTATGGTGGGAAAACAAACTCACTTTTGAAGTTAGTTCATCCAAAGCAGGGTAGGCAGCAGCCTCTAGTTCAGTAGTACGCGCAGCAAGGAAGCTACAGATAGATTCCAAAACAACCTCCAACGCACGAAACTCGAAAGGCGACTCTGCATCAGATTACAATAATTCCACATCAACAGTCACCCCATTGAATGGACAGAAGATTAAGCTCAGTGAACAAAGGAACCATGAAACAAAACCTTGTTTTTTTTTCTGCATACTCTAGTCTAACTAACAACAAGCACACCGTACCATTATCTTCACCGGCATCATCCTCATGTCCCGCATGGTGCTCCTCTTCGCCTTGACCGGCACCACTAGTAGGAGGCAACCTTCTTTGGAGTTCCTCAACAACCGGCACAATGTCGTCGTCTAGCGGATCTTGAAGCAATACCTGGAAACCGACAGCAAACTTAAAACAAAAAGAAACATGAAATACAGAGAAAGGTAATGCCATATAGATAACATGGCACTGCCTGGTCTTTGGATTATTGAATTAAAAAAAAAATTGTCTTCCAAAATCACAACCTCAAATTAGGAATGGGGTAAAAGGAGAAGACTAAACTAACATCCAAGAGAAACAAATCTTTAGAGGCCCCCAAAACTACAATATCATTTCAACCTCGTAGAGAAAAGACACCACCCCCCTGCTGTTTGGTATCGACATGATGAACAACAACGAAAGCGATAAACAGCGAAACGAAGATGATACAAATTACTTACCTCATCAGCCATAATGATCGCCTTGATATGCTGCAAAACAAAAACAACATAAACCCAGATTAATTCTATCGAATTTCAGCGCGAAGAATACATTCTTGTTTAGGGGTTGGATTTTTTTGTCTCTTTTTCATTTTTAATTCTTTCATTTTTTTTTTTTTTTGCGTCCGAGGAGCTTGTACTCCCAACCTTTGATTCCGATATTACTGTTGTTATACAGCAGCGACTGATGCTAAATGTCTAAAAACAGCTCCAAATAGATGAATATGTGACATACTTTATATTTTACTTTTACAAACACGCAGTTGAAAAGAGCAACAAGAAGATGCCTTGCTATTCCAATTCCAACAACGCCAACACGTAACCCAACCACAAACAAGACAAAAACCATGAAAACTAGCCAGCCTCACCTCGAGGTTGAGAACGATGGCACGCTCCCTGCCGAGGATGGTGGAGGGGTAAGAAAGGATGGGGTCAAGGATGCGGAGGTCGCGGGCATGGACCTGCACGCGGTGCATGATGTCATATTTGTCGACATCGAGGACAGTACCTTGGCCGGAGGAGTCGACGAGTATCCAGCTGCGAGCGGAGGCGCCCTTCTTCTTCAGGGAAGCGGCGGCCTCGGCGGCGGCGGCAGAGGGGTAGGCAGGAACAACGGCGCTCGCGTCCCACGCCATAGTGGTTGTCTTTAATGCATCACACCGCAACTAAAAACAGGAGCGGAGGTTTTGTAGAAGAGAAAGATAATCAAATCAATAAGGGGGCGGGAATTTTCTGATTGCCAAGTCAACTCCCCTCACAAACAAAACTACTTAGACACCAAAATCATTTACATATAACTTATTGGATATTCTAAAGTACTTATAATAGGAAATTTTTGTATGCTCTTTTAGATATAGCTAACATTTATTTATTTTTTATCTTTTTCATCACACCACATAAATTGAGGACAAAAAAGAAAGAAGTTTGGTATTCTTTAAATTAGGAGGTTTTAATGGGATAAATTTTTAGATCATACACTCTTCGACTGTGATGGAAAATAAATAATAATAAAATGATCGAGATTAGGTATCTTTATAATAGTTAACTAAAATTAAGCCATCTGACGACAACTTTCGCCTTCAAGTTTGAATTTTTAGGATAGTTGGCGTCGTTAGTTGTTGCATAGCATTATTTTGAAACTAAGAGTTCAAGTTACAAATTAAGCGTAATTTTCGAAAAAAAATGTTTTAAAATTTATCAAATAACACCTTAAAATCGAGATTAAAAATACCGAATTTTTTTATAAATCGAAGCCGATGTTTCTAACGCCCGCCTTTTCGAGGAATTTTGAAAGTTATTGCGAAACATTTTTGCGTTGCTTTGGAAGAAAGCTAATAGCGAGCTAGTACAATTCATTTGAGTTGAAGGTGTGTTTGATGACAGTAAACATGACGACGACCTTCCAAAACTCAAATTATTCGATTTTTTTATCCCTAGAGTCTGATGAGTTGTCTGTGTGCGCTTATCAAAATTGATTGATTGATTCAATTATCAGGCACCAACAGATGCAGAACACTTCCTTTGCTAACATCACATTACGCCAAATTCATTAAAAAATAAAACAGAAGTCAGAAACATTACCAATTTTTTTATTTACAAAAATAAGTAAATAAATTCTTGCTGATTAAAATTATTCCAAAAAGCACGGCTCTCGTTGTGAGTTGACAATTGGATTGGATAATAATATCTAAAATCCAAGTGTTACAACCCAATTGCTTTTATTTTAATCAGCGTTGACATCTTAAATAAATTCGTCATCGCCACCGTAAGATTGCCAATAAATTAAAAGATTTTCTAAAAAAAATATTAACACATTAAAGCTTTTTTTTTTTAACCGGCGCAGGATATTGTAAAGGCTTATAAGGTTTCTAGTAATTTTAAAAAAGAGAGGATATGTAAGTTTGACTTTATGGGTTTTTATATCTAACCTAAAATAAAAAATTCGCTAAAATCGAAAAGTATTTAACGAATATTAAGGATATGATTAATACGTAGGTAGAGGGCTTAGTCGTGAACGATGAATATTATTCTCTTTTTTTTTTCTTAAAAAAATGATTATTCAATACAATTTCCCTACCATATCACTCGCCTTATTTAGCACCGCCCCGTACGAATGCGACTCGCATTTCATATAAATATATATATATATATAAATCCGGAAAGAAGTTTAAGATGAAAGTATTTCGCAGCGAAGGGTGTTTATCTTTCGAAATTCTCGAAATAATATCTCGAATCGGTTTTATAAAAGTCGAGTTAGCTGCTTAAGGAAGTCAACTTTTATAAACCCTGAGTTTTCTCTTAATAAAACACGGATGCTCATACTCGACTTTTTAAAAGCCGAATTTAGATCATTTAAAAGTTTTTAACCGAACTCACTTTTTAATCTGGATTTTGCTCAGACGAGCTCGGATTTTGAAAGTTTGTATCTTAAAATGCGAAACATTTTCACGATCAACGCGAGCAAGACTCGTCTCAAGGCATGTTTTTGTTTTATAATTTATTTTCTACGGGGAAGTATGTGGTGGCTCGGGGATATAATAAGGGAAAAAGGGTGGAGTTAGGGGTAAAGCAATTAGCCACATGACGTCCCAATAATTCCAAAGGGCCCCCAACCATTCATTCCCTCGTGGGCTTGTTTTCTTGGCTTCATAGACGAGTCTAATGATGGATGTTTCTATTATCAGTTAAAAAAGAGTTTCAGACTGACTGACTATACAGACGAAATGCCTTGGTTATTTGTTTTCTTTAAGTGAAGTGATATCTCATGATGCTTCGCATCATCGACTCGTTTTTTCCCTTATCCTTTTTGCCCTAAAGCTGATGGAGTAAAACCCTAGTCCGTCCGGCATTGGTTTGCGAAAACGGAGATGCGAGTGCTCTTGGAGTTTCGTTGTGTGAGTATATTCCTTCCTCCGCAAGAGAAGATATCGCCTTTATCCTCCTTCTAAAACGGTCATGCCAAGACCTCGCCTCAGTTGATAAGAAAAGGAAACTAACTTGAGACGATGCCGGGATGGTGTGAGTCGGTGTCATTTAATATCAGATGGCGATGCCTGAGTTGAATGATGTGAGTCCATTGGCCAAGTCGTAGCCCTCGTAATATGACCTCTTGATTCTTTTCCTTCATTTGGTTTTGTTTTTGGACCGAACTTGGGAGGGCAACATGCTCTTCGAGAGCTAATTGCGTCAATGGACAATAACCCTTCTTCGATATGACCAAATTAAACACTTTTGCACCTCCGGTGTATCTTAATCGGGCGTAACTTTTGTGGCAATCTGGAGTCATTTGATGAACTCGTCGGTCAATAAAGCACAAGGCTGTTAGAATTTTTCGAAAGGATGTTACAAATCTCAGGAAAAGTAGCAAGAACCAATACGCAATGCAAAGTTATCTTGGGACTTCACGGATCGGAGTAGCCTTGGAGTTAATGCAATCCTTCCTTCTCTTTTCACCCTCGTAATTTACGCACATTTAACATCACGAAAGGCGATTGTCCTAATCGTGTGATCTCGGAAGCACGAATGTATCATATCAAGAGCTCAATGATTTATCAGACAGCTGAACCACAAGTTTAGTAGAACAAATCCCCTGATGTCATTAGCCCGGACAAGCATCTGGCAGCCGTGGCCCATTCTCTGTTGAGTCGCAACCCTCAGAATACTAACTTAATTGGTTGCGTAACTCTATCTCTTTAACTAAACCATAACCTAAAACTAAGGAAAGTTGTAAATGAGAAGAGGAATAATTTGAGAAGGAAGAATTCTATTCGTTGTAGATGAGTTACAAATGAACCAATGACCGCTATTTATAGGGAGGGTCTAAGATGAATTCATTCACCACCTTTCTAGAACTTCCCTATCTAGACTAATCCTACAACCTTCTAGACTAATCTTAAGAACCTTCTACACTAATCTTAGGAGCCTTCTAGGATAATCTTAGGAACTTTCTGAGCCCATAAGAGAGGTGTTGTTATTTCTAACATTCTCGAGCCCCGAGAAATCCGTAACTCCGCATCTGCTTCATCCCATGCCCCGTGATGTCGTCACATTGCAAGTAAATACCAGTTAATTATGAGATGAATGGAAACATAAACTTAAAGAGTGGCGAGGCAATCGGACAAGTCTCATCCTTTACAACCTCACGTTTTTTAGTGGTTCGGGGGGACCGAGAAGGCGGTCGTCGCGCATTTGTATTGAGAAAATCCTTGAAACTTAAGACGATGATAAGGATGTTATAATCCTAATCACATCACAGATCATTCCATTAATTTCCATCCCACTTAAATAAAGCGGGGCCAAGGGTTCTATTTCAATGATTCAATTAAACTCTCAACGGAGACCTTCATAGATGACCACATTTCCGGAGCTCCTCCATGTAGACACCGAAACACATAGCTTAGCACTTCGCGTCGAGATCAAGTCGGGGCAGTCCACACAGATTACTTAAAGAACGTATCTATAACTCATAACTCGGAGTTCCGATCACGTTATCCTCCATTTAACTTTTAATATTCTCATAACTCTTGAAAGACAAGAAAAAGGAACGATCTCCATTAAATTACCAAAACAAACTCACCTTTTTCTGAAAGGCTTTTGCCTTTTGTTAAGTGTTGTTGAAGCTCGGTATACAAGATCTCTGGATATATTTTATTTGAAAAGGAAAAGTTTAACGGGAAATTTGATCCTGTCTGATCTGTGCTTACCAGAAAAATCTCTGATATCAAATTGGCCAATAGCACAACAATTTGCATGTGAGTCTCTAACATTATATAACATTTGATTATTTCCACGTGCATCTCTTGTATTTGTATTTATATTTTTTATATCAACGGGTTCGTGGCATACTTACTTTTTACGAGCTCTTTCACGAGGCTCGCGGGTCCCGTCGGTTTAATTTCAGTTGAGTCCCAAAGGCCGAACAGGTTGGCGGTTCTTGGACTTTATTAGCCATGACTCAAGAAACCAACCGTAAATCCAAGTGGAGTGTGCATGACAAGGTTCCGAACCCACTACCCACCTTATGCCACTTTGGTGACCACCTACCTTATGTCACTTTGGTGTCCTCGGAACATCACTATTTATTTGCTCCAACAACAATTGTACAAAGCTGCACAGACCTTCCTATTTATTTCTTAGTTGTCTTTATATTTTTCTTGGGTGTTTTGTACAATTGGGAGTTTTAAGTAATGCAATAATTAATCTACAAACACTTTGGTTTATATATATAGTTCGACACATTGATCCGGAGGTTGAACAATGAGCATCACTATTCCGGTGTGCGACTTTACTCCCTCTTCCCACATGCAAATGTACCTTCGGACATCGGCGGGATTTTTATCTCCGGCGTCTCGTCCACGAAACTTTTGCGGAAACAATGTGTATTAGCTGGCGACCGGCTTATAATAACACTTCCTCCGACACAAGATTCTTAGCTTTGAAGTGATTTTGTTATCCTTTCTTTTTGGATTTGGGATGCATTTGTGTAGCCATTGATCGATGGATGGTTTTAGAGGGCGATCCACGTGGAAACTGATTGATTGAGATAATAAAATAATTTAGCAAAATTTTGATTCGTGTAGATGGAAGTGTGGGAGGAAAAGTCATGAAGCACATCGTCATGTTTTGACCAACAGAAGGAAGGAAAGAAAGGATGAGCGAAAATTCAGAGTCAAAGCAACGAAGACAAGGGGAAACATCCCATACCAACTACGGAATCACGTGGTTTTACAACCCTATGACTGCCCAAAAAAAGACTCGTAGTTTGTTGGATCTATTGTATATGAGTTATGTTCTTTAGTCAGAAAATGTAACTTATTTTCGGAATTTTGAAACCATTGGAAGTAAATGTTAATGTGGTATCAATAAGAATTAAAGAAGTAATAAATATGATCATTAATCTATAGGATCATTAAGGCTATGTCATTAAGTTCACATCGTAATTTTTTGGGTTTCTTACTCCTCCTTATATATAAAGGGAATGTGTAAGCATTTCATGCAAGAGAGGAAAAAAAGAATTAAGAAAGAGAAATGCATTTTAACTATCATATTTGCACCTTTTCGTATCATATTTAATCATTTCGCGTATAACTCCAACTGTATACCTTATTTCGTAAGTTTTTTTTTATTAACATACAAATGTGAAAAAGCACCGACAATATATATAACTCATGTGCACGCTTAAGATTCGGTATATGCTAAGTAAACACGAGGGTTTGATAATAATAGTAATGACGTGGGGTCAAATATTTAGAGGATGCGGAGGGGGGGAGGGGAAGAAACAAGACACACGTCCATGTGTGCCTAGGGGTTTGTCGGATGGTTGTCCCCTCAAAGTGCCGACAGCCACCCTCAACTCTGTTACTTTGGAAGCCGACCAACCACCCCTCCTTCCCACTCTCCTCTCCTCTCATCCATTGACTCCGACCTACAAAAACCAAAGCCAGCCGTTTCTTCCTCAATCCCACCACATTTCAAGCCCGCGTTCCCACCTTTTTCCTCTTTCATTCTCCCCCCCTCTCCGCGTGTGGGAAGACTTGTTAGTCAGGAAGTTTTTGTTCGGGGAATAAGCACAGTTGCCGGTTGTGGGGCTGCAGTTTCCTTCCCGTTTGATGATGGAAGGAGTCGTGGAGAAAGGGTTCTTGGACATGGAGGACACCGAGCTCAGGCTCGGCCTCGGCTTGCCCAGCGCCGCGGAGGATCCCGGGAAGAGGATCCTCGGCAACAAGAGGCCGTTGCCTTCCCCGGAGTCGAGCGACGAGTGTGGATCCTCGAAGGGGAGTTGTAGCTCCCTCGACGCGGCCCAGGATGACCGTGAATCCGCTCCGGCTCCGAAGTAAGAGCCCTCCCTCCCTTTTGTCCTCCTCCTCCTCCTCCTTCTTCAACTAGTAGTAGGACTAGAATAAGGACTAGGATCGATGCCATATGTCATGTCTGTCACGTAAGTCGGATCCAGATTTTAGATCTGGGATGGATACTACTGTTCTTGGTTCAAGACTCAAAGAGGGATGATCTTTGGTAAATCTTCCTGTTCTGGAATTCGAAACTGGCGCAGGGCGCAGATAGTGGGGTGGCCGCCAATCCCGTCCCACAGGAAGAACAACCTTCAGCCCAAGAAGGCGGAGGGGGATGCAGCGGGGATCTACGTGAAGGTCAGCGTTGATGGGGCTCCGTACCTGAGGAAGATCGACCTGAAGGTCTACAATGGCTACGGAGATCTCCTCACTGCCTTGGAGAACATGTTCAAGCTCACCATTGGTAAAGGGTCTGAACCTTTGGTTACCCGAAATCGGGACCGATTTCACACAAACCGATTGAATTAGTCTCACGCTATGGTCTTGCAGGCCAGTATTCGGAGAGGGAAGGGTACAAGGGATCCGATTACTCGCCAACCTATGAGGACAAGGACGGGGACTGGATGCTCGTCGGAGACGTCCCATGGGAGTGAGTCCATCCCCCCCCTTAAAATCCTCTTTCAACCTCGGAAATATTCTGGGATAGGATAACATTCTAGACCTAATGCTCTTTGTAAAAATCAACTGCAGAATGTTCATAGCTTCCTGCAAGAGACTGAGAATCATGAGAGGGTCAGAAGCTCAAGGACTCGGCAGCGGTCCATGACTGAACTCTCGCCACGGTTTTCCACCAAAATGTCACAGGAGAATAAACGAGGAAAAGCAAAAGAACATGTTTTTTCATCCTGGATTTGAGCCTTAAGCCCTTTGTGAGTTACTGAGACACCAAAGCATCTCTTGCCTTTTGTTCCTTATGGCAGCAAAGCTCTTTCCTGGTTTGAGCGATATGCCATTTTTTCCAACATATGGAAAAAATAATTTGTTTTTTCTTTTCTTGTAATTATTACACGGTTTACAGATCGGTACAGACAGATTGGCATATTTATCCAACCCCCGTGACAATTAAACCAAGGACGTATCTACCAAAGTCACGACAACTCCTAATCCATAAAAATAGCATGTTTCAAACTATACCAAGGGAAAATTTCTCTGAAATGCGTACCATTGGCGTTAGCGTGCACGTATTACGTGATGGTGGCTCATTGCCCTTCTCCTTATAGCTCAGATAAAACGATCAGCGAATCCGTCAATTCCAAGGACAACGGTTCCGACTTTGGGACCGGGTTGATGACCTGCAATGCCAGTAAAACAATCAGGAAAGTGAGAAACGAGTGCAGATTTCGTTTTGTTGGAAAAGAATATGTTTGTTCCGACTTGAGACTGCATGAAAAAATTGCCTTTTTGTTGTTCCTCACGTAGCCGATGGCAACTTCCCGTCTCAAGAGTGCCCTTTCGGTGAGCTCGTTGAATGATGGATTCTCCCCCTCCTTCATATAAAGGCCGACGTCCTGTTACAGAAGATCCAAGCACGATGAGTGAGTCATGTGTCCACGGTGCTATTCCCGCTTAGCCTTTTATGTGCTGGACAATATGCATATACCTTCACGTATATTTCATCACCCTCTGCAGTCAGAATATCCTTCCACACTGCATTTAACTCGCTGTTCTCCGACACTGAAAGCCAACAAAAAGCGTGTGGATGCCTTAGATAATGGGAGACAAACCATAAACTTTAACCCATGGGAATATTTTCTTAGCACACCTTGAGCCGTTACGAGGCTCATGACTTCTTCTGCTGCTATATAAGTGAATGATGGTTTAATTCTCGCTATCTGTACATATTTATGTGGTCAAAACATCTGACAAAGAAACGTTGAATATTGTAAATGAGAATGAACTAGATGTAACAAACATAGACCTGCTTTCCCAATTTTGAATCGACAATCTCCGCAACCAGATTTTGTGCCTGCAATAAAGCACATCAATAAGATGAATTCGACTGCCATTTTGCTTTTAGGAGAAAGAAAACAAATGTAGAAGAGCAAACCTTCACACCGAGCTGGTTGCAGATATTTTCTGCAAGGAGAAGAGCATATGCTGAATGCTTGTCTGCCTTGGAAGGATCTGAAGAGACAGAAGTAGAACTTAAAATTCAGGATTGTCATGGCAAGGCTTTACGAATTCATGCAATTGAGAAATTGAGTAGGCTTACCTCCTAGAAGCCATTCCCGATCAGGTATTACCGCAACAGAGAAGGGCACAATTTCATTCTTTTTGAAAGAACTATGAATTTTCTTGATGGACTCCTTCAGAATATTATAGTCCATTGGATTTCCAATCTGTCACATATGAAGAAATGGACAACTAACACCAAAGATAAATTGAAGAATCATTCAATTCCAGATGAATATTTGTGCTCTGAAATCGAAAAGAGGCAATACCGTGTGGTGAACCTGGATATTTTTCAGCTTCTCCTTTCCCACGAGACTGCTTGACTTGTTTCTATCAATTATAGGTACATCGGACAATATCTCCTGAAATTGAGACAAAAGTTTATGAGTATTCAGGCAACATTTCAGGCACATAAGAGAAGTTGCCAATAGCAAACTGAAGATGTTGGGAAACATCACATGTTGATGTCAGCAGTCTACTTATTGGTCATCCTGTTTACGAGAACTATCAAAAACAACTTCTAGCATGCTAAAGATGTATTCACACGTGTCATCTAGAAATGCTATTAAAGAGATGCTTTCATGTCCAGATCACGGTACCAATGTCCATGAATCCAGAGACCCTTATTCAGAGGTATAGGTCAATTGAACGGCAAACCATACCACTACACTACCAGGTCCAAGATATTTGTCATATTCTGCAATCATTTCTGCAACATCCTGTCGCCAACCAAGCATTAAGATGCATTCTTTGGTTCCCGAGCTCGATTCAGATGTCTGTCAAGAGAAAATAGTTTCAAATTTGTTACCAAATCCATCTTAGAGAGAGTTGTTCGCATCGAGATCTAACCCTACCCGGGAACCATGCTTATGCGAGCGTTTGACAATGCTTTGAAGCCGCATTTTCATCAAATCTGACATGTTTGTGCTCTTGATATCCTCTTCTGGAATTCCTATATTGCTTTTATTTGTAGAACCGCCCAATGACGCAATTTGAGGGTTCCCTTTTCCATGAATTGGTGCAATGAAGAGCACCTGCATGTAGATGAAAAATAATAATCCACCAAGTTTGAACTTGTCAGAAGATATTTTATGGGCACTTAGAGAATCAGAGCCAAGTCATGCAAAAAGACGCTAAAGTAGCCTTATAGTTATACTATGACGCTACTAAGCAGCTTGGCTACATCTGGCAAATGCACGCTACAAGCCACACTTCTGGTTTTTCAATATGATGAACCACAAATAGTAACAATTTTTAGCATTTCTAAGTTCAATCGTGAATCTCTTTCTTGTAAGATGTGGACACAAATTTGGGCCACATCACAAGAAATAATGTAGAAAGCATATCAAGCATACACAGTGTGATACAGAAAAGTCAAACAATGACAGTGTAAGAAACATTACCGAATAACATATCATTTTTGTGAGCATGGGTACAGCATGAGATAAGGAATTATGCAAGTCCAAAATTTGAAAGAGCATAGGTTTGCTTTCCAAAAGCACTATATCTATACAGGATAACTAACAACGAGTGTATTAAATCATACTTTGTCATCAGCCTTAAGAGTCTCGCTATCGTTAGGATGGAACTTTATTTTCCCATTCCTGTAAAGGCCACAGACCACTGCCTGCAAAATGTTGACCACATCTAAGTTGCAAAGAAAGAGACGATGAGTCAATATTTCTTTACAGTTTATTAGTAGGGACAACCTCCTGAAAGCCACGCCTCAGCAAACTGTACTTAATGCCAGAAAGATGGGGGAAGCTGCAAAGGTTAAATACATTTTCTGCAATGAGTGAACATAATCTAATTAGTCTTCAAAATGATACAGAATAACAAATGCATGAAAAAACATGTGGTGGACATCAAATTTGCACCTATAGCTTTTGTCCTTTAACCTAGATGTACTGCAACCTCAAATGCAGGATAGTAAGGGCCATTCTACAGTAGTTATCGAAGAAATTAACACAAATAAGTAATTCTTCAGTACTTCGATAGTTCAGCAGGTGTCTGTATATCTTAATGAGTCCTTTCTGCCGAGAGCATTGAACGAATAACTTTGAAGCAACATTTTCAACAGGTTCCACCCTTAGCCCAGAAACGGACTTGAGGAGTTCACATGTATTCGAATTTGATACCTGCATGAGCAACAAAAGATGGTTGTGGCTACACTTCCAGCCATTCAATGTGATATATGGAGAAATAAAATACTGAAAGGTCGGTTCTTACCTCAACAATAGTGGGTACAGAAGTCATCATTGGGATAGGCTGAAGAGCTAGTACAGATAAGAAAGCATCTGTATCAACTTCATATCTGCAAATTTGGAGCTTAAAAGTGAACTCAGACAAAACTAGGCTCTTTTATGAAAAAATCCCTGTGGATTAAACCAGGAAAGATACAGAAAGGCTGTACTATATATAACTGCTCATTTTATGATAATCTGCTCCGCCAAATAGTATCTCAACACAAAAACCAATTATTTGTTGTATAGGGATTAAGTGAAAGCTGATGCGTGTTTAACTTTTAGAATTGTGCATGCCACTCCATAGGCTGCTCGATCAAACTTTTATCATCACATGACAGAGAAAGGATAGCCACTTGTTGGCAGCATACTTAAAAAACTCAAGTTATGCAAACATACATGCAATTTAAGCCTCCTAGACACTACCGACTGTCGGGAAGTTCATGTAATGTTTTTTGCATTATTATACTTCCTTTTCCATTGTCAATTGTCACAGATTACATGACAATCCCTTTGAAAAACATTGAAGTACTTGGAGAATATATCTAAAGGTTTTTTATGGAGTTTGAATGGGTTTTAAGTAAAGTGATTAATACCTGATTTTGATTTATGAGGACACGTTGTGAAATGATTTGGGGAATCATATGGTTCTAAAAAGAAAAAGGGCTTTATATCTAGGGTGCATCCCATCTATCCATATGTAAAGTTAAAGCGTGCATCCTTCATCCATAGCTTAGCTTGAATAGTAAATGGTAAATCTAATATTTGATACCAATATTTGAAGCTAACAAAAGCAAGAAATTAGCACCTCATAAACATGGCAAACAACTGCATTAATTTCATGTTGTTGTAAGTATGAACTGAAAACCTAAATAAAGAACAACTAGAGCAACTATTATACCTATTTCCCCTGGTTGGCAATATAATTATGGCCCTTGCTTTATCAGCTGCAGCTCTTTCAAATGACTTTGTTAAACTAAGGCTGCAGCTGCAAAAGGATAGAGCCAATAGAGCAGTTAGCCATGAAAAAGATATATATGTATATGGCTTTCCAAGGACTCAGAACATCATGCAGAGTCCATTCAGTATGAGGGACTGGATAGGAGGCATAGTATTTACACATGGAAGATAAACAAAACCATCTGAGTAGTTCTTCACAAGAGGACTCATTTGATCAATAACAAGTGAAAGGAAAATAAGCATGTAATTACAGCTTAAGTCTTACCCATAGGAAACAACATTGCTTTCTGGTAATTGTTCACGACTACAGTGGTTGTATATTTGAAAGATTTCTGTAATAGATATAATGATACCTCTTTGTTAGCACATCAATATGGTTAAGATCCTTAGCAATACCATCAGCAATCTTATCACTTTGCTTCCTTGGAATATCAGACATCAAAAGGATCCTTTGCCTCCTGCAACAGAGATGGGATGACTCACGCTACAAATCATCAAAATAGAAGTACTTGAATAATATTACGCCAATCATTCAATTTTAGTTACCTAGCTGTCGCAGTACCTAATCGAACAGCATATTCATGATACTTGTTTAGCTGTTTTAGGATGAATCCTAAATGGCTGTTTATTCCACATATAATAATATGATCTTTCTCCAGAACTTGTGTTTGGGCGCCCTCTCTCAGTCTATGCATATTATTCTGTTAAAATAAGCCAACAATCATACATCATAAAATTTACAGAAAAGGTACTTTTCCATGAAGAAATTACTCTGAATTGCTCGGTCATGGTGCTCAACAGGCGAGAATAAAACAATATTCCCCATATAGCCAGAATGAAGCCCACGGCTCTTTCAAACCGTGTCCTTTGCTGCATATGAAATCATATCTTTAGGGAAAAATGACTTCCTATTAAATGGGGAAACAAATAAGCATGAGATCCTGAAATAAGAAGCATAATTAACGCTACCCTCAAGTGAGTTGAAGATGAACACAAGCAAGCCCATGCTTCCCAAAAGCAGTCTTCAAGAGATCCTTTGCTTCCTCTTCATATTATTTTGAGGATCAGTAAATTGGCTAAAAAAATATGTGCAACTCATGATGCACAACATCTCTACTAGAATTCTTAATGAACACACAAAACTACGAAGCAAAATAGATGTACCTGAACTTGAAAAAGAGGAAGCCACCAATGACGACAAAGGAGAAGCATGCGAGGAGGAGCACAACAAAGAACCTACAGTAATTCCAAATCAACAAATATTAAACCGGGCTTTTGTCCATACCTGTTCAAGCTACAACTAGTCGGTAAATGATATTAAATTTTGATGCTATCAAGGTAAAGAAGTCCATAAATCAGTTAACATAACTAATGAAAACATACATGCTACTTAAGACGACCAAACATATACACCATAAGATGGATAAGCATGAAGAATATATTTTCACCTACGTGGCAATGTTTCGCTCCAATTGGATGTTGAATAAATATAGTACTCTTGCAAGGTTCCATCGGATGTCTTGTAATGAAGGCAATGATACGTCCAAATTAAGTGGCACTGGCTTTAATGAGTTAGATATACAGGCAAATGAAAGGTTTACGGGACCAAAACTTTGAGGGAGATGCTGGCAATACTTCAGAAGGAACTTTGTGAAACTGTAAGCAGAATTGAATTGAGCCATCCGAAAAATTGTGTATACTGACAAAGAGATCATTTGAGGCATAGGGAGATGGACCTGAAAAGGAATAGATCACGGCTCCAATTGTGCAACCAGCAAAATCAAACCATATTGGTGTGGCTCATGTGCACTTACAATCCAAATCCAATATTTTTACTCGCAATTGTAAAGATTTAAAGCATTTAAAAATACTTCAATAACTCATTTGGGAAATTATAGTGTGAGGATTTGTGAGGTATTTTTCATTAATGGGTCACACATCAGTCTCACCTAAAGTGAGTGATGACTCGTGAAGTTTGCATGAGCAATTAGTGTACAAGCGTTTCAGCTGATGCAGGCATTTATCTCGCTATTATCATGAGATTTCAGAAGACTGGTTAGTCCCTCACCTGAGAATGCATGTGCTGGTTGGCCACCACAGATCCTTCAGGGCTAAGATCGGGCTGCAGGGGGCAGATTCTGGAATCTTGGCTATCAGTTGCTTTCCGAAAATTGGGCTCCAGCTTGTCTGGATAAACAGATAAATGCCATTAAACTATAGAAACTATATCATGTAATCGAATCCTTTGAACTGATCTAATAATGCAAAGACAGTGTACACAAAAGTCCATGCATCAAAATCATTTGTTGACAAGCAAGACTAAAATACAAAACTACACAGGACTAAGGAATACATAGAAAAAGCAGGTTAATTATAGCCAAATAAATATTAAGAACAAGCAGAAAATCAGTCCTGACAAACACGACTGCAGCACAAAAAGCTGTACAAATCAAAGACATAATAGTTGGTCTTCCTTAAAACACCATTATGTATTGATCCCTACATCATTGCTGGAACTTATAGCCAATAAATTCACTCATGAATCTTTGATGCATTTTTTGGCAATGGAGACAAGTCAGATGGCATTATATAGTCCATTTCACTTACATAGGGGTTAAGCTCCAAGATTCGTGTATTATTATAAACAGATAAGCACAATAGTCTAATTACTCCAAACATGGCAGTAATCATCATATGATTCAACACAAGAAGGCAACAAAACAATAAGTTTCTCTTTACAAGATTACTCACCTCCGCCACACCTTACCATATGGAAAAACAGGTTAGCTTCACATTGAGTCCGTGGACTCTGCAACTTGATAAAACTTCTGCAAAAATATCGTCTTAATCTTAGTAAAACCCAAAATTCAAAGAAGAGGCATATGCCTAATCTACGGTTTGACTGGATTCTGCACGGAAGATAACCAGACAATAAAACAGGCGAATAGTTCGGGCAATCCGAATCGATTGCTGCCTTGGAAACGCAGCAGTTCCGCTTCACAATCGGCACAGAAAACGAAGCGACGGAAACCGATCTAATCGCAAGAACTTCAAAAAATAACCATCCAACATGCAACCAGCATGAGACAACGACGTAATCGAAAAGAAATCCAGCAAGGGAGCGACTCCACTTCTGCCCCAGCATCGAATGCGCAAGACGAAGAAATGGAGAAGCACGATGGGATGAGAATTCCTCCACCTGCCAGGCGACGACGGCGACCACAACGACGAAGAAGGGATGGAGCTGCGGCCGACCCGGCGGGAAGGCGGCGGTCGACCAGCCCGCAGCTGCAACTGATTCAGCATCGTTCCCCCACCCCCCCTTCGAATTGTTCGAGATATTTTTCGTGTTTCCGCAAGTGGTGGTTATAGGAAGCCGTTGGAGCAAAAGTAGCTAGAAATTTTGGATGCGCAAATTCATCCCCTTTAGGGATTTGTTAAATTTTAGTGTTAGACAAAAGAAATTACTTATAATTTTTAAAAAAATTATAAAAATAACGTTTCGAAATCGAATTTTAATTTTTAAGAGTTTCGAACTTTTTTTTCATATTTTATTTTACAAATTCAATTTGAGAATATAACTCCCGGGATAAATGGTTAAAATCGAGTTAGTCGCCACTTAATTTATATGCAGGACTTTGGTGGAAGATCTGTATTTCTCTTGAACTATTCCTGAAATCTCAGCACATATATTCACAGGAACACTCGAGGCATGATTTCATAGTTTCTCCTCTCCCGAGACGAGGATGAGGGCAGCTATCGCCTCGTTATGTCGTCCTTCTTGACGGTGAAGTCCCACAGGTCCCCGTACTTCTCGTTGAAATCCCAGATGTCCATCGAGTTGTAGTCCGCGATCAGCTTGTCCCGCGCCCCTCTCTCCATGTTGTATATCTGGGGCTCAAAGTTGTGGGGCTGGTCTGGTTTGTTCATCTCGATTATACAGAACACTGCGGTGTACACGGCCGCTCCGATGAACAGGTATTCTCCCTGGAACGGAACGGAAAAGAAAAGGCTGATCCTTGTTAGAAAAGGGGTCGTGTGCCACCATGATAGTATGATCGGGATGTTTAGTGATTGTTTGCCTGGACGTCCAAGTACATCGCGAGGGCAACAGCCGGGAGGAAGAGCCAGGAGATGAGACCTGTCGTTTACATCCGATTAAGTCTGAACAGAGCAAAAAACTAAACCAGATCAAGGGGTACTGATATGATGTACCTTGAAAGCCAGAAGGTGGTTCTGCAGCTGCGATTTCTTCCTGGAGTATTTCCCAGAAGGTTCCTGTCCCAGACGGAAAAATTACGTTACACATCTCAATCCGTTCTACTCTACCACACCCAAAAAACTGATCAGAAATGCCGATAAAAACCGGTCACAGCCAGTTCAGAGGGCCCTCGACTCAATTGGCATCACGCGTTAGCAGTGTTGTCTCAAAAGCAACTCCCCAGGCAATGAAGATACTGGCACAATATATCTAATCCTCGAAAAGTAAAGGAAAAGGAAATTATGAAACCTTTTTGCTCGCCTTCATAGAAGGTGTGGTGTCCATCGTATATCCCGTATTGAAAGTCCTCCTGCAATCGATTCTGGGTGTCACCATAACTGAAAAAAGATCCGTAAAACCATCGATCGTCATTCATCTAACAGCATCATCCGCACCGAGTCAATGGACGGAGTCTCCCATCGATCGATGGGGTCTTCTCCGAGGTCCGGTTCGACCTCCGCAAATCCTGTTGCATTCAACCTGGTCATGGTCGTCCTAAGAACCCCCCCGGCCAGGCTCGAGCTTCTCGGGTCCCAATCTGAACGGCAAGCCATCCCCATTGTTCCACAATGCTTCCAGGCATCTCCGGTTGGACGTGCAGCCAAGGGGACTCCAGGAACTGCTTTAGGAGAAAGCAACGACATGGCTCTGCTTCTCTTACAGATTGGAATGGATAAAGGCCTGAGTTTATGTAGCAGAAGGCACTTGAGTGGCCGCTAAAAGTAAGTTATCCGATACATACAAGACAAGAGTTTGACGTGCAGCGACTTCATTCGATCAGGGATGAAATCATTTTGTTTGGAAATAAAAGATTGTCGTTCTGCACAAATATCATTTGGACATCGTTGGTGGCATGTAATAATAATAAATATAATAATAACCAGCGAGGAATGCAGTCACTAGCAAAGTCACTTGGTAGCATCAGCATCGCCGCCGCGGTCTCGCTTCCCAACTTCTCTTCCGTTGACCGTCTTCTCCGGTCGATTATCTCCTCCTCATCGCCGTCGCTTTCCCTGTATACGAAGTATTTCCCTTTCCCTCTTGTCTGAGTTCATCACCCAAGTCCCTTTCTGCGTGTTTATTAAGTTAAGTTCGCTGCTTTGATTCGGGTAGTGGCTCGCTAGTCTCTGTCTTGAATTGGGTCGTCCTCGGATTTAATGGGTATTGTGTGTGAGGTGAAGGGCAGGACATCCCCCTTTCTAGATTGTAGGTTTTATTGTGTGGTCATGGAATTCTCATGTTGTTCAGTTGTTGGCTTTCTTATCTGGAAGTTTGGGGAAGGATGACTTCTCAGCAGTCAGTCACTGATCTGTACAGTTTTCCCTGCCGTTTGTGACTCCGGACTGTGTTCAGAGTTCTCTTTATCTAATCAACATTTGACTCGCATTGTTTACCTCTAATTATGAGACCTCTGGTGTTTTGCGAGTGGAGTCTGATGTTAGCACATTATATCTGTTCTAAATTTATTCAGCTGTTGACTTGAATGTCTGGGATATGTTGTCTCTGCGATAAGGTTGACCCCTCTGTGCCTTGTTCATGGAAAAAGTAATCCAATTATCAGGGAAGAAACTGAGGCAAGGTTATGCGTTAAGTTCTCCCTCGTGACAGCTTTATGATTCCATTCGTTGCTGACGCGAATGCGTCAAATTGGAGTTTACATTAAGTGCTTCCGGTATTTCTGAAGAGGGTTAAGAAAGTAGTGTGTTGGTCGTACTAACTGGAATATAATGTCTCGGTGTTCTTCACTGTGGATACTCTGCTACTGTTTTATTGTGGGACAGGAAATTGAGGACGGTACTCTGACAACCTAGTAATTCGTATTTTTCGGTCAGGGTGATAATATTAATACAATTAACATTCCAGAGGTAATGCCAGTGTATTTGGTTTGAGTGTGCAAGTCGGACATCTGTTCCTTCTTTTCTCTCTACAAGTATCTCGGTGAACAACCATACGGGTTTGAAAATCTGTCGAGGAGCATCTGATATTTTCCCTTTGGTTCTCCAGACCTAGGTTGAGGCACTTGAACTGTCACAGAATGGATGTGTCCCCGTCGGATGCCGTAAAAGATGCACATTTGGGAAAGGAAACTGGACTGGAGGATGAATATGAGGTTCAGTCTAAACTACTTCACGACTTCACCAATATCTGTAACATTGACAGAGCCTGGATAGTCAAGTCTGACAATGGTATGACACCAGCGGGAGATTTTTCATTTTAATTGAGCTCTAGGCTGTCCTTAATCATCAGCTGGTGGCAATTTCTCTAGCCAAAAGATTCCTGTTGGTGTACTTCATATGCTGATGCCAATTCATCATTTTAAATCCCAGGAAGAGGATCGGCGGGCTTGTTTTCAATAAGCCAGCCAAACTTGCTGGCAAACAAGAGAAGGAAATTCGTCCTATCTGTCAACATCTTCAAGGAAAGCGACAAATCCATATATTTTCACTGGGCTCCATTTCCAATTGAGCTGGCAAGTGCATCTGCAATTGTGCCATCACCTACGGGGGGCAAGTTTCTTGTGGTTAAAAATCCAGAAAATGATTCTCCTACAGTACTTGAAATCTGGAGTCAGTGTCAACTTGAAAAGGAGTTTCAGATTCCACTGTCTATTCATGGTTCACTGTACATTGATAAATGGTAATTCTTCATGTCTCTCTAGCATCACTTGGTGTGGTTTTCTGTGCATTATTCCTTTCTGATGAAATGCTCACTTTCCTAATCACCTAGGTTTGAGGGAATATCATGGAGTTCTGATGAAGCTTTCATTGCCTATGTTGCTGAAGAACCGGCTCCGCCAAAACCATCATTTAATAGCGATGGATATAAAAGAGGAAGTTCTAATGATAAAGACAGGGGCAGCTGGAAAGGTCAAGGTGATTTTGTGGAGGAGTGGGGGGAGACGTATGCTGGGAAAACACAGCCAGCACTCTTTGTGCTCAATGCTGATAGGTCAAGCAAATTTTCTAGTGTTATTTCAGACTAAAGAATTCTGAAGGTTGAGTCTAAAAGGTTATTTGATGTCCAGTGGAGAAGTGCAAGCTGTTAAAGGAATTCCAAGTACATTGAGCATTGGCCAGGTTGTTTGGGCTCCGACAAATGATGGAAAAGCTCAATATCTCGTTGTTGTCGGATGGTCATACGGTATACGAAAGCTTGGCATAAAGTATTGTTACAACAGGTCTTGTGGATTATATGCGGTGCAGAATCCTTTCTTTGGAAGTATTAGCAAAGCTGATACCAGGTGCTTAGTTGCCATAGCCCTTGACTTGTCTATGGACAAACATCTTTGGGAGTTGTTGTGATGCGAATTAATTTTTATAATTTTTCTAGAGATGCTGCAGGGGAAGATCCACCCATTCATGCGCTAACCCAGAGCATAAGTAGCGCATTCTTTCCACGATTCAGGTACCAGTTTCCCCTTGCATTCCTTTTTCATAGTGCTTGTATGAAGAATAAGCAATCAGTTTGTCAGAGTTTCTTCTGTTTTACTCCTTTCTCAAGTGCATTATAATAGTATGGTATTTTTGGGCCATCTTGGATATTCATAAAAAGTGTGAGTTTTCATACAATTATCCCCGCTGTAGCTTTCCAGTTATTTTCTCATGTGGCTATTTCCATGATGCCCATTATTTTCATGAAAGGAATATATTCTTTAGTAGTAATTTTTTAAGATTTTTGTGAGATAAATTTTATACTTCCAAAAAATTCAATGTAGCTTCACAATACTTGAAACTAAGCAAAAGTTGGAGTTGACTGATGCAAACACTTCAATTTACAGTCCAGATGGGAAGTACCTTCTTTTTTTATCGGCCAAGGCTGCAGTGGACTCCGGAGCTCATTGTGCTACCAACTCCCTTCATAGAATAGAATGGCCAGCTGATGAAAATTTTGACCTTGCTAGACCTATTTTCGAAGTGGTAAGCTCGCCTTTTTTCTTGAGGATTAAGGGCTTCTGAAGATCTAGAGATGGTTGTTTTTAGCTGGAAAAAAGCAGGCACTTCATGACATTTTGCCTCTTGCTCCTTCATATATGCAGATCCCTATTATTACAAGTTCTGAAGAAGGAGGGTTTCCTGGCCTCTATTGTCCCAGCATTCTTGATAATCCTTGGCTTGCTGATGGGAACACCATGATCTTGGATTCGTTTTGGCACAGCTCAGAAGCAGTTATTGCAGTCGATATATTGAGGCAATCAGGCTTGTCACTATATGTACTTGATGTGGGAAATTTATGGCACCTCTAGCTAAACCTTGCAAGTATTTGCTTTATGCAGTGGAAATGTGTCCAGGATAAGCCCCACGGACACAGATGCATCATGGAGTATTATTGCTCTAGATGGTGATAATATTATTGCTGGTAGGTGTGTCAAGCACTCTCTACTGTAGTTTTAAGATATGTAAATGAAAATCTTCCATTTTCCCTTTTCAGTGTCCAGCAGTCCAACAGAACTTCCCAAGGTCAAATATGGTTATCTTGTCAAGAAAAATTCCCCAAATTACACATGGAGTTGGTCAGATGTTTCAACTCCTATATTTAAATGTCCAGAAAAGGTGTTAACTGCTTCTTTCAAATATCCTCATAACTCAATTCTTTTTTCCTGGCATTTTATATGCCTAATACTTTTGAGACTTTTACATTTACAGGTTGAAACTATACTCTCTTCTCTTCAGTTTAGTGTCATGAGAATTCCAGTTGAGGACATCTCTTGTTGTACAACAGAAGGTAGCATTTAGTATTTACTTCAGAATATCATCCATATGCGAAATTGTAGAATAGTAACAAGCGGGATCGTCGTTGGGTTGTGTGGTGCATAATTAGATTCTCATCATGGTGCAAAGGAATTGTGTCACTGATTTAATTTAGTTAAATTGAGCAAACTGATAGATAGGTATAACTTTTGTGATGGCCATTATGAGGAAGAAAAGGTTCATATAGGACAGTGTTCAAACTTCAAATATCTTTCATTTTAACAATCCTTTCTTATTGTATTTAATCATAGGTCATCACTATTCCAGCACCCAGCTGGTGTATTTTGCTTCTTACAGGTGTATACCAAGCCATACTTCTCTTCTGAAAAGTTCTGGAAACTTTTATTGCATTGTGCAGGTGCTAAGAAGGACTTTGAAGCTATATTTCTGTCTTCAAACTCTGAGAAAGGGGAACGTGATCCACTGATTGTAATACTTCATGGTGGTCCACATAGTGTCTCTATTACAAGCTATTCCAAGTCGTTGGCTTTTCTTGCTAGTCTTGGCTTCAGTTTGCTGATTGTCAATTACAGGTAAACTGCATAATCGTCCTTTATTTCATATCACAATGCATGAACCCATTTTTCTTTTATTCATATTCGTTTGTTGGCTCAGCCTAATTGTTTCTATCCCTTGGTTTTTTTGTTCTACTCTCAAAAGACCCACAAAAATATCCTCTGTAGTACTGATATTCTTTCTGTTTGGTCTTGTGTAAAGCATCGTGGTGCTAAGTTGTTAATGCAGTCATCCCACTTGTGGATGCTTCTTTGTTTGTATTTATACTTAAGCCTGAAAAATACTAGTTTTTTTTGGTAGAGTTCATTTTATTATTATTTATACAAGAAATAATCCATCATGTGATGGAGGGTGTAAAGTTGCTCCAGATTAGAAATTACATGGGCATTTGGTTTTTCTCTCCCTACACTAGCTAGTGGATACATCTGAAAGGAGGCGATGTTGCAATGGAATTTGCCAGGTTCTTCTATTATATTCTATATCTGATGGCACTTAGAAGATGCGTTCGAAAGTTTATGTGTGTGCTTAGAATATATCGGAATCATTCTTTCATAAAAGTATTTTGTCACACAATTAAGTTTAGTTATATATTTTTTTACCAAAGGAACAACACACTTTGTTTGGGCGTTAACGTAGAAAATCCCAATCAGGCTATGACAGAGTGTTTCCGTGCAGGGGATCGTTAGGTTTTGGTGAAGATGCACTGCAATCACTACCTGGGAAAATAGGTTCTCAGGTGCTTACTTTTCATTTATATTTATGCAGAGTTGATTTAACAAAGAGTTTGTGGAGCAGTTTGATTGAAGTCTTTGGTTTTTGATATGCAGGATGTCAGTGATGTGCTTACAGCTATAGATCACACCATCAATCTGGGACTTGCCGACCCATCTAAAATTGCAGTGCTGGGTGGTTCCCATGGTGGCTTCTTAACCACACATCTAATTGGCCAGGTGGGCTCATAAGCATTGGATTTTACCCCTTTCAACTCTTAACCGTTGCTTTTCTTCTAGAGGTAGAAAATAATAACATACGCAATTACACTTTGTGCTTGGTGACAAAAAGACGGGCTATGGTTGTATTTTACAGGCACCTGATAGGTTTGCTGCTGCTGCTACTCGAAACCCAGTATGCAACCTTGCATCAATGATTGGTACTACAGATATCCCAGATTGGGTCTTTTTTGAGGTATATGGTCATGAAGGCAAAAACAGTTACACAGAAGCACCAACTGCTGGGAATCTGAATGACTTCCACAGCAAGTCACCGATCTCACATGTTGACAAGGTATTCTCTTGCCAACTGAGGTGCAATCAAGAACATCTGAGAGGTGAATTAGTGGGATTAGCCTTCAAGATATCTTTTGGATGGCAAGCAGAATAAAAGCCTTCTATTCTGGTCACTTCGTAATATGTTTTCCCAGTGGGGTTCTGGCTGTCAAATTACATATTGTGTTAAAATTTGGATTTTTCTCAAAATGACCCCCGACCTTTTGGTAGGTTAAAACTCCAACTCTCTTCCTTCTTGGTGCTCAAGATCTTCGCGTCCCTGTATCGAATGGTCTCCAGGTAACATATTATGGCCTACAGGATGGATCCACTTGCACATTTCTTTCACCTAGACAGAGAAATTGTTTGATTCAGCATCTTCAGTGTTAAAAAGTAAATGACAGAATCAGTTTGATTGTTGCTTGAATTTTTGCAGTATGTGCGGGCATTAAAGGAGAAGGGAGTTGAGGTCAAACTCATTGTCTTTCCTAACGACGTCCATGGGATCGACAAGTATGAGCCTGTTCTTCTGTTACTGCCCATGTTATTCCTAACTACTAGAAAATAGCAGCCAGTGATTGAGTCAACTCCTTTCCATGCAGGCCGCAGTCGGATTTCGAAAGCTTCCTGAACATCGGAGTCTGGTTCAAGATGCACTTAAAATGAAGGGAATTGCCGATGCCAACACTGTTGCTTCTGAAGGAATCACTCATTATTCTTTGACTAGACGCTGCAGTACCTAAACTACCGAAAATATGACAGCCCTCCCGATTTCCAGCCTTTGAACAATTAGTTGACACAAATGTTACTAGGATTCATGGAGGAATATGGTGACAATGGGTACTCGTGCAAGGTGGGATTTCTTATATTACCGCAAAGAAAAGTTTGCATATGCCCTAATCTTATCTCTGTTTATCAATTGAAGAGAAGGTTTGCACCACAGTAAGACTAGTTTGAAAAGAAAATATCCAAATAACAACTTCACTCATAAAATCTTTTCTAAATTTCTCAAAATCACGGTTTAAAATTACTGCTTTCTTTAAGACGGTTTCGAACTCCGATTTTAAATAAAAGGCCAAATTATCAAATCTATCCTGAACTTTGGCCCGTTTTTTCGATTTACCCAGAACTTTCAGTAATATCATCAGCTAGCCTAACGTTTATCTATTATCTCAAATATGACATCCGTTTACCCCAACCCTCGGACGAAAACAGACGTGGCTCCGACGTGTCCCTTGACGCCGTCAATCCACCGTTAGGCGGGGAGGTGGATTCTGGCGGGACAGCGGAAAACCCAGATTGGGAGGAGAATCCGGGTCCCAATAATGCAGGAAGAAGGGGGTGTGATGGGTGGGGGCGGGTCATGGGATTTTGGGGAAATGACTTTGTGGGAGGAGAGGAGGCCGCCACCCGAAAACGTTGGTCGATGCTGGGATGGTCTCTGGGGGTCGTAGAAGAAGTAGGGTTTAAGAGATTTCGATAGAGGAGGGATCGCGCCTGGTTTCAGCGGAATACTCCACTGATGATCCCAAGTTTCTCCGGCTGCGGCGGGGAATTTAGGGATTCCGAGATCCGACGTGGCTCCACGTACGTACCACGTGTTTTCCATGTCAGCAAATATCGGAAGAAAACGGTGGATTGACGGCGTCGAGGGACACGACGGAGCATGTCTGATTCCATCCGAGGGTCGGATGGACGGAGGTCATATTTGAGATGACGGACAAACGTTAGGTTAGCTGATGATAATATTGAAAGTTCTGGGTAAATCGAAAAAACGTACCAAAGATAAATTTGATAATTTAGAAACGGAAAGGGTCATTTTTTTCTAAAATTTCGAATCATTACAGTTTAAGAAAGAGACGGCTCTAAATTGCGATTTCGGTGTTAAAAAGGTTTTATCTAGCATGGGACTTCAAATTTTGCACAGAGGAGGGCGATGTTTCTTCAGAACCTCTTCAAAACCCTGCGACTCAAAAGCCCTCCAAAGCCACAAAGATGCAATCTTTCCCTAACCCAGAAGCTGTTCCTCTCGTCGAAAGCCAAACCCACTCCCGGCGATGCCAATGCACGGTCCCAAACGGCTTCTTACCTCGTTTCCGCTCTTGGGTTGTCCCCGGAATCCGCCCTAGCCGCGACAAGGTGGTTCCCGGCCTTAAACCCTAAGGAGGCCGCCAAAGCAGTTGGGGCGCTCGAGGAGCAAGGTTTCACGCAATCCCAGATCGCAAGTTTCGTCTTGAAGTTCCCTCGAGCTCTATCGCCTGCTTCCCTGAAGACGATCCTGCCGAAGATCGAGTTTTTGAGGTCTAGGGGCGCTTCGTCTGCGGAGGTAGCTAGTATTGTATCCCGGTGCCCTAGGATTCTGAATAGGAGCTTGGAGAGGCACATAGTGCCTACTTTTGAGATGATTAGCAGGTTCATGGAGTCCGATTCCCAGGCCATTGTCATCTTGATGCGTTGTGTAGGAATCTGGTATTTTGGCACCATGTCGGTTTTCGCCACGAATTGTCAGGCTTTGGCAGCTGCTGGCGTGCCAGATAATGTGGTTCGGTGTATGCTCCGTCGTCAACCTAATTGCTTGCTGACAGCTCGGGGCAAGTTTGATAGTGCCCTGGAGAAAGTTAAATCGATAGGCATCAACCCTCTGAAGAATAAATTTGTGATGTCCTTGAGCGTGCTGATAAACTTGGCGGACTCGACGTGGAAAAGGAAGGTGTCCATGTTTGGGAGGTGGGGTTGGTCTGAGGAGGATACCCTTCGCGCGTTTGAGAGGTACCCTCACTGTATGTTGCTATCTGAGAAGAAGTTGGGTGAGACTATGGAGTTCTTCGTCAACGAAATGGGATTGGAACCGTCTTACTTCATCACAAATCCCATCCTACTGTCCCTGAGCTTTAAGAATCGGATTGTTCCTCGGTGCTTGGTGGTCCGAGCTCTTATTTCCAAAAAGCTGGTACAAAGATTTTCTCCAACCGCGGCCCTTATGACAAGTAATACATATTTTGTTGAGAAATTTCTTAGTCCATATTCTGCAGAACACCCCAGCTTGCTGTTGCTGTATCAGGAGAAGTTGGGTGAAGTCGAAAACGTTTCACGTTGAAGTATTTCTATGGATTTGAGTTCTCTGTGGTTATGATGCATTGTTGTTTGATAGTTTCTGTTGTGCAAAAGAGCAGGCTTGTGATCTAATGCTTTGGTCATTCGGATTGTTATACCGGATATGGACACACTGAAATGATAGTTTGACCTTCAGGTGATTTTTAAACAGTTGATAAGCGTTTGAGACGTGAATCAAACCTTGGAACGGTGGATTTGGTTCCTCAAAATTCATTCATTTAGTTGCTGCGTTGATGGTATATATAAATGGGATCCTGCTTTGACAAGGAGTTGTAACCTCGACACCTAGTGGACCACATAAACCCGAGCCAGACTGCAGTAGCAGCTTTGCGTTGGTTCTGAGATCGCTCAAAACTGAATATCTGGATGAATCATCCTTGTAACTTGATTTTTGCCTTTAGATGAATCACTTATTTCCGACGCAATTCGTTCTGGTCCGTTTTTTTATGAGGTTTGTATGTACTTAGATGTTAGTTTGAAAAAAAAAATTACGAATACAGTCGTCGAATACATCCTAAATGTCGGTTTTAAATCACAATTTGAAACGACGACTTTCATATAACACTAGAAAGGCCTCACAAATTATCAAAGCCTGTCTCAAATCGTAATTTTTATAAAACACTACAGAGGCCTCACACTCGGCATGAAACCTTCACGGTTGTATTTAGTAAAACACACAAAAATATCCACATGGCATTATGCTTAGCTGGCAGCGAAGAGGTCGTATACTTTGATAACTTTTCTCCTTCCAAAATTTATGTTCTTGCTCATCATTCCAACGGACGCGGCTAACGTCCCGTGAAGGTGACGTCCCCCATTTATAATTTTGTTCGAAATTAGTATAATGTATAAATTAAATTAATACAGTTTATTATTATTATAATTGTACTAACAAAAATTAGTACAATGTACAAACGCTGTACCAGTACATGGTTTGTACTTTTTCTTAGTATAATTGTAGTAATTGCAAATATACTAATGTGTACAAGATTTTTACTGTGTCGGTTTATACGATGTACAAACGCCGTACTAGTACACGTTTGTACATTTTGCTAATTTTCATTAGTACATTTATTGTTCTAATTAGTACTAAATTAGGGTTTTCCGGAGTCGTTACTATACAAATAAAATTAATAGAGTTTGTAATTACTACAAATATATTAATAAAAATTAGTACAATGTACAAACCATGTACTAGTATAGCGTTTACTAGGACCGGATACTCCGATAACTTTTCTCCTTCCAAAATTTATGTTCTTACTCATCATTTTAACCCTATTTCATTTTCAAGCATATAATCAAACCAAACACGGCGTCGGTCTTGTATCGGACAGAAGCTTAGCTGTTCTCCTCTAACTCTGTACGGACGACCGACGGTGGCAGCGGGGGCTTCATTCCCTCGGCGAAGTAACACCCGTCCGCAGCGACGAATAATCAGAATCCTCCTCGTTCGGAAAATGTGAGTTGACTTCACATCTTTCGCCTGATTCACCTTCTTAAGCGATGTTGAACTGCCTGTGCAAAGCCCTAATCCTCAGAAACCCTCTAAAGCACCCAAGGTTCGATCTTTGCCTTACCCAGAAGAAGCTTCTCCTCTCCTATAAGTCCGAACCCATTTCGACCGACCCAGATGGTTCTTTATCGGCTCGCTATCTCGTTTCGGCTCTTGGGTTCACCCCGGAATTGGCCCTTTCTGTGTCGAGGTCGGTCCCCTCTGTTGATCCCGTTAAAGTCGCTAAGGTAGTTGCCGTGTTTGATCACTTGGGTTTCTCGCGGAAGCAGATTTCTAGGATTGTCGTGAAGTTCCCTAGGGTCCTGTCCATTATGCCCTGTAACATGATCCTGCCGAAGATTGAGTTTCTGAGGGCCAGGGGTGCTAGCGAGGCAGATATAGTGAAGATTATTTGCGGCTGCCCGAAGTTTCTCTTAAGAAGCCTGGACAAACATATAGTTCCAACTTTTGATTTGATAAGCAGATGCCTCAACTCAGACTCCCAGGCGGTCTTATCCACGACGCGATGTGCAAGCTTTTGTTTTTTTGGGACAGTGTCTACTTTAGTTCGGAATCTCGATGCCTTGAGAGCGGCCGGCGTGCCTGACGATAGTATTCGATATTTGCTCCGTAATCATCCCAATTGCTTGTGGGCATCAAGCATCAAATTTGATCACATCTTGGAGAGGGTCAAGTCGATGGGTTGTGATCCGTCAAAGGTTAAGTTCGTGGTGATGTTGCACGTGATAACTGGATTGGCAAAGTCAACATGGGAGAAGAAGGTCACCATGTTTGGGAGGTGGGGTTGGTCTGAGGAGGATACTCTTCGGGCTTTTGTGAAGTTCCCTCACTGTATGATGGTATCTGAGAAGAAGCTGACGGCGACGATGGAGTATTTTATCAACAAGATGGGATTGAAGCCGAACTACGTTGCCGCTCATCCAGTCATTATATCCATGAGCCTGGAGAATCGCGTCATTCCTCGGTGCACAGTGTTTGAGGCTCTAGTTTCCAAGGAGCTGATAAGACCAGTTTCTCTGTTGACATTTCTTCATCTACCTGATACTTCTTTTGTGGACAAGTTCATCAGTCCTTACTTGAAGGAACACCCGTTCTTGCAAAAGATGTATTTGGAGAAGTTGGGTAAGCACAGCATTGGTTAAGAACGTGTTTCATTCATGCTCCGGAAATTTTTGTTGGGAGCGCAATAGCACTTTGAAAATTCTGAAATCTGAAGTAGGCTCAGGCTCCTTGCTTGAAATTTTTGGTTTAGTATACTGGCAAAGGCTCAATGCCACGAGACTTATACATGCTGAACTTGACGTCTCAATGAAAGTTTCCCAGGACGGAAGGTATTTTCGTTATTGTAGGGTGGAAGATGTTTTACACAGATACAGAATCTGTGCAAGTACTCTGTTGCTTTTAGGGACATGTTTAAGACTTTAACATGACCACCAGAATTCCAGTGGAGTTAAATAGTATGTGTCCGTACTCATATTCTTCATTTTTATATGGTTGAGCTCTCCGCAGCATTCTTTTATAAGGTCTGTTTTCTTTGGCCCGCATTTTCGGTACATTTCTTGATGATTCAGAGGACGTTGATGCTGGATTTTTTGTCGTATGGAATTATAGCTCCGGTGCCAATTAACAGTATATGGTTGATATATGCTCTTTGTAGTTGACGGAAACATGTGGTTGTGGCCACTTTCTTTGTAACAGTTTATTGTGGCCTCAGAAAGATGTGACGATTCAAGCTCTTCTGAGGCTTCAGTGTGCCTGCAATAACTCCCGACACTTCATACATGGACATTGTCGAGAACTATGTCAAAGGCGGCCTGAGTCGAGGTCAATGTGATGGTCTTTCCAGACAATACACATGGTATCATCCCCAGTAAGTCTTAAGAATGGAGTATGGCTGAGGAAGAACTCCAGATGAACCAGGACATTTGTTTTTCCTAGTATTAATCCTAAGGTTTTGAATCCAATCACTTTGAGGATCAGTGTTGTTAAGGCGTCGAGCCGCGCTCTCCTAAGTGCTCGGGTCAGGCGAGATGCAGCGCTGTCGCCTAATTAGGGCTCGGGCAGGCGCCTGGGACATAAAAACCCCTCCCCTCTTTTGCCCTATTCAGGTCTCCTCCTCCTCCCGCCTCCGTGCTACTAGGGTCTCTTCATCGTTGTCCACCGGCTCTTGTCCTCATCCACCAGCGTGGTTGTCTCCTCCTCCTCCTCGACCGTCATCCTCCTTGTCTTCTCCCAAGTTAGAGGTTGGCTGGTTTTTTCTTTGGGGGTTGGGTGTTAGGAGGGCGTCGGTTGCGGTGTTCTTGTTGAAAATTTTTACAAGTATAATATTCACATCTTTTTTTTTTTGTAAAAAAGCCCGACAATTTTTTTCATCAGAACCTCTTCAAAACCCTGCGACTCAAGAATCCTCCAAAGCCCCAAAGATGCAATCTTTCCCTAACCCGGAAGCTCTTCCTCTCGTCGAAGGTCAAACCCACTTCCAGCGATGCCAACACCCGGTTCCAGATGGCTTCTTACCACGTTTCCGCTGTCCCCGGAATCGGCCCTGGCCGCAACAAGGCGGCTCCCGGCCGTAAACCCAGATCGTCAAAGCAAGAAGGGCGTCAAAGCAATCAGGGCGCTCGAGGAGCAAGGTTTCACGCAATCCCAGATCGCAAGTTTCGTCTCGAGGTTCCCTAGAGCTCTATCACCTGCTTCCCTGAAGACGATCCTGCAGAAGATCGAGTTTTTGAGGTCTAGGGGCGTTTCGTCTGCGTAGGTGGCTAGTATTGTATCCCGGTGCCCTAGGATTCTGGCTAGGAGCTTGGAGAGGCACATAGTGCCTACTTTTGAGATGATTAGCAGGTTCATGGAGTCTGATTCCCAGGCCATTGTCACCTTCATGCGTAGTGCGGCAATCTGGTATTTTAACTCCATGTCGGTTTTCCCCGTGAATTGTCAGGCTTTGGCAGCTGCTGGTGTGCCAGATAATGCGGTTCAGTATATTCTCCGTCGTCGACCTAATTGCTTGCTGACAGCTCGGGCAAGTTTGATAGTGCCTTGGAGAAAGTTAAATCGATAGGCATCAACCCGCTGAAGAATAAATTTGTGGTGTCCTTGAGTGTGCTGATAAACTTAGCAGACTTGACGTGGAAAAGGAAGGTGTCCATGTTTGGGAGGTGGGGTTGGTCTGAGGAGGATACCCTTCACGCCGTTGAGAGGCACCCTAACTGTATGTTGCTATCTGAGAAGAAGTTGGGTTAGACTATGGAGTTCTTCATTAACAAAATGGGATTGGAACCATCTTACTTCATCAGAAATCCCTTCCTACTGTCCCTGAGCTTTAAGAATCAGATTGTTCCTCGGTGCTTGGTGGTCCGAGCTCTTATTTCCAAAAAGCTGGTGCAAAGATTTTCTCCAACCACGGCCCTTATGACAAGTAATACATATTTTGTTGAGAAATTTCTTAGTCCATATTCTGCAGAACACCCCAGCATGCTGTTGCTGTATCAGGAGAAGTTGAGTGAAATCGAAAACGTTTGAAGTTGAAGTATTTCTATGGATTTGAGTTCTCTGTGGTTATGATGCATTGTTGTTTGATAGTTTCTGTTGTGCAAAAGAGCAGGCTCGTGATCTAATGCTTTGGTCATTCGGTTTGTTATGTCGGGCATGGATGAACCAGTTTCATTTAACTTTGATAGCCATACACACTGAAATGGTAGTTTGACCTTCATGTGATTGTTAAACAGTCGATAAGCTTTTGAGACGTGAATCAAACCTTGGAACAGTTGGTGGATTTGGTTCCTCAAAAATCATTCATTTAGTTGCTGCTTTGATGGTATATATAAATGGGATCCTGATTTGACATGGAGTTGTAACCTCGACACAAGCGGAGCAAGCCAGATAAACCCGGGTCAGATTGCAGTAGCTGCTTTGTGTTGGTTCTGAGATCGCTTAAAATTGAAGCTCTAGATGAATCTTCCTTGCAACTTGATTTTGCCGACACTTTTCATTTTGGTCAGTTTCCGATGAGGTCTGTACTTTTTTGTAAAACACGGTTTACTTCGAAACTTTCTAAATTCCGCTCTTAAGTCGTGGTTTAGCTAAGTTGATATTTTAAACTATGACTTTAATTGAAGCTTGTCTGTTCTCCTGTAACTCTGTACGGACGACCGACGGTGGCAGCGGGGGCTTCATTCCCTCGGCGAAGTAACACCCGTCCGCAGCGACGAATAATCAGAATCCTCCTCGTTCGGAAAATGTGAGTTGACTTCACATCTTTCGCCTGATTCACCTTCTTAAGCGATGTTGAACTGCCTGTGCAAAACCCTAATCCGAAGACACCCTCTAAAGCACCCAAGGTTCGATCTTTGCCTTACCCAGAAGAAGCTTCTCCTCTCCTATAAGTCCGAACCCATTTCGACCGAGCCGAATGGTTCTTTAACGGCTCGCTACCTCGTTTCGGCTCTCGGGTTCACCCCGGAATTGGCCCTTTCTGTGTTGAGGTCGGTCCCGTCTGTTGATCCTGGTAAAGTCGCTAAGGTAGTTGCCGTGTTTGATCAGTTGGGTTTCTCGCGGACGCAGATATCTAGGATTGCCTGGTAAGACGATCCTGCCGAAGATTGAGTTTCTGAGGGCCAGGGGTGCTAGCGAGGCAGATATAGAGAAGATTATTTGCAGCTGCCCGGTGTTTCTCTTTAGGAGCCTGGACAAACATATAGTTCCAACTTTTGATTTGATTAGCAGATGCCTTGAGTCAGACTCCCAGGCGGTCTTATCCACGAGGCGATGTGCAATTTTTTGTTTTTCTAGGAAAGGATCTGCTTTAGTTCGGAATCTCGATGCCTTGAGAGCGGCCGGCGTGACTGACGATAATATTCGGTTTTTGCTCCGTAATCATCCCACTTGCTTTTGGGCGTCTAGCATCAAATTTGATCACGCCTTGGAGAGGGTAAAGTCGTTGGGTTGTGATCCGTCAAAGGTTAAGTTCGTGCTGATGTTGCACGTGATAACTGGATTGGCAAAGTCAACATGGGAGAAGAAGGTCTCCATGTTTGGGAGGTGGGGTTGGTCCGAGGAGGATACTCTTCGGGCTTTTGTGAAGTTCCCTTACTGTATGATGGTATCTGAGAAGAAACTGACGGCGATGATGGAGTATTTTATCAACAAGATGGGATTGAAGCCGAACTACATTGCCTCTCATCCAGTCATTATATCCATGAGCCTGGAGAATCGCATCATTCCTCGGTGCACAGTGTTTGAGGCTCTAGTTTCCAAGGAGCTGATAAGACCAGTTTCTCCGTTGACATTTCTTCTTCTACCTGATACTTCTTTTGTGGACAAGTTCATCAGTCCTTACTCGAAGGAACACCTGTTCTTGCAAAAGATGTATTTGGAGAAGTTGGGTAAACACAGCATTGGTTAAGAACGTGTTTCATTCATGCTCTGGAAATTTTTGTTGGGAGTGCAATAGCTGTTTGAAAATTCTGAAGTAGGCTCAGGCTCCATGCTTGAAATTTTTTGGTTTAGTTTACCGGCAAAGGCTCAATTAGTCGCATTGAATTTGGCCACGAGACTTATACATGCTAAACTTGACGTCTCGGTGAAAGTTTCCCAGGACGTAAGGTATTTTTCGTTAACTTAGGATGGAAGATTTTTTACACAGATTCAGAATCTGTGCAAGTACTCTGTTGCTTTTAGGGACATGTTAAGACTTAAACATGATCACCGGAGTGCCGGTGAAGTTAAATAGTATGTGTCCGTACTCATATTTTTCATTTATGTATGGTTGAGCTCACAGCGATATTCTTTTATAAGGTCTGTTTTCTTTGGCCTGCATTTTCGGTACATTTCTTGATGATTCAGAGGACGTCGATGCTGGACTTTTTGTCGTATGGCATTATAGTTCCCGTGCCAATTAACAGTATATGGTTGATATATGCTCTTTGTAGTTGAGGGAAATATGTGGTTGTGGTCACTTTGTTTGTAACTCTGTTTATTGTGGCCACGGAAGGATGTGACGATTCAAGTTCTTCTTAGGCTTCAGTGTGCCTGCAATAATCCTTACACTCCCTACACGGACGTTGTCTTGAACAATAAGTCTTAAGAATGGAGTATGGCTGAGGAAGAACTCCAGATGAATCAGTTTAGTACTAACTAGGCTGAGTATCGTGTTCTTCTCTGACTCTACGCGGACGACTATCGTTTAACAATACTTATCGTAGTTTAATGACCTTCGACGGAGTAGTCACTAGGAATAGCACTTCAGAGAGCCGTGCAATAATCAGTCCGTGTTCTATCAGCGATAGAGTCTCGAAGTAATATCATATGCCCAGATTCGAAACAAATCAAATCTTGGAACAACTGTGTTGTTGTCGTTTGGTCCTTGATCATTCATCATGCTCTTGATCATTTGGATTACCATACTTTGAAACAAGTCATCTGACGAGCTTCCACATTTATAAAATTACGCAGGGTACAACTTGATCAAACGTTTCCTTCTTAACGGATACTTTGACATCACCTTAAAAGAATAGGAAACATCGCCTTTAACACTTCACAACAACACTCTATTCTAGTGTGACGATTGGTTAGCTAATATTTCAAAATTTAATGTTGGTTCATTTGAACCATATAAGCCAATACCAAAAACACCTATTAATAGAAAAATGGACCCCCCGCAGTGTATAAAATGAATTTTGTAGCTGAATACAGACGTTTCCGTCCCCCATATCAATAGAAGTAAATAAACTGGAATTAATTCGAACTCCCACATGAGATAAAAAAAAGTAAAAGATCGTGAGAAGAAAATGATCCTATTTGACCACTGTACATTACTAACATCAGGAAATGGAACAATGAGTATCTCTCATTAAATAACTCTTTTTTTTTTTCATTTTGGACGTCTTCCACTTCGGAAAATCACTTCGATGGTAACATTTTTCACCATGCCTTTATTTCATTCACGAAATTCATAATCAACCAATCTTTATTGTTTTTGACAACGACTACCCAAGATGGGCATCTTCTGAACATTTTTGGAATATTTTCATTATTCTTTTGTTCGTCGACTTCAAAAGTGTGGGAGCCTTTGTTCGCTCCGGAAGTGACCGCGGACAAGATCTCTGGCACTACGAGCTACTGGTGCCCGGAGGATTTATTGAATGTATGGTCGTCGTATGAAATGAAAAGAAGAGGGAGAGAAAGAGAAGACAGCGGACGAACACCCTCAAGCGGAAGCACTTACGAACGCAGGAGCACGAAGAGAGCTTGAACGCTGGAATGCTTGAAAAGATAAATTGATAATATGTCTGTCTGTAGAGAGGTGTTTTGTACGATACCTAAGAACAAGTATTTATACTAAGTTAGACCTACGTATATACGATAAAGTAATATTGCACATATATTACGTTTCCTTTGTTGTCGGTTCTCATGGAATATCTTCTTTCATGTGAGCAATCTTGGCAACAATCTCCTTCCAAATCTTGAGATCATCTAGATCCTACCTTAAAAAGTCGACCGATCACATTGCCCATTAGCCTTCGCCGTAGAGTTTCTTCGCTCGCCCAACTAGCTGTCACTTGTAGCTTCCGTTGTCCCTTGTCACCTAGTAACCCTGTCGCTTGGCGACTGCTTCGCCCAGTAAGCTTTCGCATGGTGTGTTTCCGTTGTCACTTCCTTACTGGATTTCTGTCCTTTGGGCCTATATTATGGACCGTTGATCCACAGACGAGACCAAGATCTGTGGCCCAAAATTTTTATTGTTAAACAACCTTTAATGAAAAACGTTCTTCGTTGGATTCTAAGAGATCTTTGTTTGAAGTTTTTTGCATAACGTCAATTGAGGTGATCATGTTGAAAATTTTATCAATTTTTTTATAAAATAACTAGGAAATAAATGTATTATCTAAAAAGTTAAAATGCTACATTACCTTAAAGAATTTTTGCCACATTTTCTGAAGTTGTCACTATATTTGTAATTGGATCCCAACCTATGCCGATGTGATTAAGTAACTCGGAGAATTCACTGAAGACACTTCTCCCCGTAAGATTGCCCTCCTGCTTAAGCCACTAACGCATTTTCTATTTTCACACCAAATGGGTGCTTTTAATCGAACTATCTCCCATTTGTTTTATAGTTTTCTCGAGAAGTATTTGTATAAATGTAAGGATATTTTTTGGAGGCCACTCTTTTGAATCGCCCAATTAATTATAATTTTCACCCATTTATAAAATTTTAGAAGGAATAAAGAATTAAATGTTAGTTCAATTCTTTCGAAAAAAATATTAGTTTAAAGTTAAGTTAAATCAATTTACAATAAAAAAATTTCAATAATTTTTCATTTCATGTATAACATTAATATACGAAATAAGGTATTTAAAGATCCAATTTATGAATCACTGCTACATGGAACCAATATAACATTTATCTATTCCTAATATTAGGAGAACAATATTCACAAACCTCATTATTCAAATCACCAAATTATAAACACAATAGCCGAAATTTTCTTGAAAACAAATTTCTCGTCTTACATTTATGCCCTAAAAGACGTAAGGATAATCGAACTTCCTCAATCAAACATGAAAAAAATAAATTATTAATAATAAAAAAGAGGATAACAAGAATTTGTATAAGTATCATCGTGATAACTTTTGTTGTATGAGTGTTTCAAAGGCGGGTGAATATCAAATTACATTCGCTGTTTTGAATACTTATCCTTAATAAAAGAAAATGACAGAAACAAAATCAGTCGCTTTCGTAAAATTAAAGACGAATTTTATGAAACTCCGACCGTATTTTTAAAACCAACTATATTTCCATACAAACCTCTAAAAAACTAGAGTAGTTTTTAGATATCAAACATTGCCTTATAAGCCATCATTTTAAACCCATTTCAAGCATATTGTAAAAGCAAACACGGCCTAGTGTTATTCTGATTTATTATATCATTATATTGTTATTATATTTCTCGATTCAAACTTTGATACTGATATATATTATTGGAGTAAAAAATTAAATTAAATTAATAAGAAAATGATTTTAGAATTTATATATAATTTTTTAAATATTTTAAAAGTATTTTACAATTCTATAAATTTATTTAGTGGAGATAAAGTTGTTGTGTTCTGCTATGACTCCTGTACCGACAACTGCCGGCGCGGCGGCGGTAGCGCCAGCGGCGAGGACTCCAATCCTCAGGCGAAGTAAGTCAGAGTGATTTGTTCGGAGAATGCGAGTTCAATTCACATCTTTCGACTCATTTCCCTTCCTAAGCGATGTTGAACTGCCTGCGCAAAGCCCTAATCGGCAGAAACCCTCCAAACCCCCAAAGGTTGGATCTTTGCCTTACCCAGAAGAAGCTCTTCATCTCCCATGAGTCCAAACCCATTTCGTCCTGCCCAGTTGGTTCTTTAACGGCTCATTACCTCGTTTCTGCTCTCGGGTTCACCCCGGAATCGGCCCTTTCTGTGTCGAGGTCGGTCCCGTCTGCTGATCCAGGTAAAGCCGCTGAGGTCATCGGCGTGTTTGACCAGTCGGGTTTCTCGCGGGCGCAGATAACGAGGATAGTCATGAGGTTCCCTAGGGTCCTGACCTTGAAGCCCGGGAGGACGATCCGGCCAAAGATTGAGTTTCTGAGGGCTAGGGGTGCTAGCGAGGCAGATGTAGTGAATATTATTTGCGGGTGCCCGTGGTTTCTCCGTAGGAGCCTGGAGGGGCATATAACTCCTGCTTTTGATATGATTAACAGATGCCTCAAGTCGGACTCCCAGACCATCTTAACCATGAGGCGATGCGATAACGTTTCGTTTTGGACAGTATCTGCTTTCGTTCGGAATCTCGATGCCTTGCAAGCGGCCGGCGTGCATGACAATAGTATTCGGTTTTTGCTCCGTAATTATCCCAATTGCTTGTGGGCATCTAGCACGAAATTTGATCGCAACTTGGAGAGGGTTAAGTCGATGGGCTGTGATCCTTTGAAGGTTAAGTTCGTGTTGATGTTGCATGTGCTAATGGGATTGGCACACTCGACATGGGAGAAGAAGGTTTCCATGTTTGGGAGGTGGGGTTGGTCTGAGGAGGAGACCCTTCAGGCTTTCATGAAGGCCCCTAACTGTATGATGATATCCGAGGTGAAACTGACGGCAGTGATGGAGTTTTTTGTCAACGAGATGGGATTGGAAGCAACCTACTTTGCCTCTTATCCACTCATTATATCCTATAGCTTGAAGAATCGGATCATTCCTCGGTGCAAGGCGGTTGAGGCTCTAGTTTCAAAGAAGCTGATAAAACCAGTTCCTATAATTTCATATATAACATTACCCGACCTTTCTTTTGTGGAGAAGTTCATCAGTCCTTACTCGGAGGAACACCCATTTGTGCAGAAGATATATTTCGAGAAGTTGGGTAAACACTGTATTGCTTAAGAATGTGTTCCATTCATGGTCTGGAAATTTTGGTTGGGAGTACAATGACTGTTTGAAATTGAAAAGGCTGAAGCAACGCTGGCTGTGGCTCCATATTTGACAATTTTGGTCTAGTATACTGGTAAAGGCTCAATTTGTCACGTCATATTTTGCCATGGGACTTATACATTCCTAACTTGACTGCTCAATGAAAGGTTCCCAGGGCTTAGCTTATTTTCCGTTAAGTTAGAATCTCTAGGATGAAATATTTTTTATACAGAATCTAGGATAGCGCCCTATTGCTTTTAGGGTGATCGCCGGCGTGGAACGAAATTTGACATATTTTGTACTCATATCATTTCGGTACAGTTGAGCTCTCTGTAGCATTCTATTATAAGGCTTGTTTTCTTGTCCGGCATTTTCGACACGTTTCTTGATTCGGAAGACATTGATGTTGGATTTGTTGCCGTATGGCATTGAGTCCCGGTGCCAATTCACAGCATATGGTTGATATATGATCGTCCTAGTAGACAGAAATATGCAGCCACTTTGTTTGTAATTCTGTTCCGTGCGTCCAACGATTCAAGCTCTTCTGAGGCTACAAGACACGTGATAACTTCCGACTCTCCCTACATCAACATTGTCTACAACTATGTCGAAGGCAGGCTGAATCGAGGTCAATGTGATGGTCTTAACAGACAATACAACATGATATCAGCTCCAATTAGTCAGTCAGACCTGAGAATGAAGTCTGGTTGAGGAAGAACTCCAGATGAACCAGTACATTTATTTTTCCTAGTATTAGCCCTACGATTATGAATCCAATGACTTTGAGGTTTTCCTGCAATTGAAAGCTAGTTGACCTGATGATTTTTGAGATCGATCATGCTACCAGCTCAACTCAGATTACATTGTTGCTAGATACTAATCATTAAGAAAGAGCTTACACCTTCAAACCACCCCCCAAAGAAAAGGATCAAGCTTGATAAGTTTCTAAATCAAGTACATACAACACACACACAACATTTTGAGCTTGCAATTGTACAACGAAGACCAAAGTAAATTCATTCGCCCCCATCCCATGTTGTCTATAAGATTTTTTTCAGTCAAGCTGCCTCATTGTGCCACGAATGAACGATCTCTTCTAGCCCTGCTTTCCAATCACACCATTGAACCTGATCGAAGCTCACCCCGCCTTCGACCACCTTAACCTCGACGAGCAACAGCGACTCTGCGATCTCCGAGACATGAACGACCACCAGGGTGGCCCTCCCCTTCCCTATCCCTATGCTTCCTCCTTTCCCTTTCTCCACCCGGTAACCAAGCTTGCTCCCCACGTCCCTCACCTTCTCACTTAATGCCTCGTACGTCGCCTTCGATGTGAACCTCTTCTTCCCATTTTCCCCAACTCCTCCCCCAGCCTGGAACAGCCCCGACAGGTCAAGGCCCGATGAGAGAGATATTAAATCGAATGCGTTCACAGCTGATACCCTGTCGAGCCCCCCCGGGATATGATCGAGTAGGGGTTGTTCTGCCGTGTCGTCCCGCAACGACTTCCTGAACCAGCTAGTCTTCATCACGTCGTCGAGCTTCATCCTCGTGTTGGGGTCCGGATCGAGGAGCTGGTGGATTAGGGAGCGCGCGGGCTTTGACATCCATTCCGGGAACACGTAGTCTCGTCGGTGGATCCTCTTGTACATCGCCAGGAGGTTGTTTTCTTCGAAAGGGAGGTACCCTGCGAGCAACACATAGAGGATAACCCCACAGGACCATGCGTCGGCCTTTGCCCCGTCGTAACCATTTCCCCGCCGGCGGCATACGACCTCGGGGGCAGTGTATGCAGGGGTGCCGCAGGCCGTGTGGAGGAGCCCGTCCTGGAGCTGCTCCGGCAGCGCCGAGAGCCCGAAGTCCGAGACCTTCAGGGTCCCATCGTTACCAAGGAGGAGATTCTGCGGCTTGACGTCGCGATGCGCGACCCCATTCTGGTGGCAGAACCGCAGGGCCGCGACAAGCTGCTGGAAGTACCTCCGAGCATTCCCCTCGGGGAGCCTACCCCGCCGGGTAACCTTCGAGAAGAGCTCGCCCCCCGTCGCGAGCTCCATCACGAGGCAGATCTTCGACTTGGTCGCCAGCACCTCGTGGATTTTCAATATGTTAGGGTGGTGGTGGAGCTTCCGCATGACCGCGACCTCCCTAAGGATCTGCGGCTCCATAACGGCGGTGATGGGCTTCATCTTATCGATAATCTTGATTGCAACCGCGTTCCCTTCCTTAACGGAGGCCGCCTCGTAGACCTTCGCGAAGCTGCCGCGGCCGAGGAGACGGCCGAGGCGGTACTTCCCAAGGAGGGCCCCGCCGGCCGTGTCCTCCGGGACCTTCCTTGGAGGGGGAGGAGGGGAAGGTACCTCCATGGGTCCCGGGGACACGGCGGCGGGGGTAGGCAGCGGCGGCGACGTTGGGGGCTTGTTCTGCATGGGACGAGATCTCAAGGGCGGGTTTGGACTCATCTTTATACAAATCAAGCCTTTTTTTTTGGGGGGGGGGGGGGGAGTGGAAGGCGACAACCTACGCCTTCTCCGGTTGTTTTAATGTCTGAGCTGTAATATCCCCTGTATGAAATCCCATGAATACCCCCCCTCCCTAGGGGGTTGTCGCCTAGCTGTTGTAGTGGGGGCGTTTGGGTAAATTCCTATGACCAGGTTGACGGGGTAAATGTGTGATGATGTGAGGTTGACGGCTCGTCGTCATCTCTTGATTTGCCCTTCCCTTTCCTTTATTTGGTTTAACATAAAAATGAAATCTCAAGTAGTTTTTTCTTTTTTAAAAAAAAATGAAACAATTATTAGGGGATTAATTTGGTAGCAAGCAATCAATCCGTTGAGGAGTGATATTAATTACGCAAGGAAAGTTTTTAATATATCGGAATTCAAAATTAAAAGAATAAGTTGTCGTAACCGTAATTCTGGAAGGGATTAGTGATGAGGAATTGATGACAAGTTAAATTAACTGGAACGGCTAAGATTTGGTGCATAAAAGTTCGTATTTCGAAATTTCGTTACGTTCATAAAAGTTCGTATTTCGGAAAATGATCACGACCAAGATTTAAATATTCCTGGCATTTTAGTGGAACCCAAAAAAAAAACCAAATAATCACTAAGCGTCGACGAGGAAAAGGAAATAATTTATTATCAGGATTTTGTATTTATTAAATGTAGTATTTTAAAATAATTTAAAATAAAAAAACACAGCATAGGAAACATATTAAATGTCACGTTAAGAATATTATTATTATTTAGCGGGTGCCTTTGTTAAAAATTAATAAATTTTTTTTTTAATATTTATATCTCTCCCTAAAGAGGCCCGTTAACAATGACACTTACTATTATTCGAAAGGAAATGGACGGCTAAAACATGTTCTCGGAATAAAGGAAAAACAGTGTTTACTGTAAAAGAATAGTGGAAGACAACTGTAATTAGTGACAGATACGTCCACTAAAAACCACAATTAAGACAATGGCAGAGAAACGAAACCCCTGCAAATGAACACGATAATGATGATGATAATTTATATAGAGATGGATAAAAAGACCAAAAATAAGTTGCAAGCAAAATGACGAAGTTTTGTTTATAAATAATGTTTGTTCGTAAATTATTTTATTAAATACGGTATTCGAAATTTTTTTATTAATGTCAAGAAATCGGCCTTTGAAAAGCTAATTTTGTGCCTTCAAGGAAATTAGCCTTTGTAAAGCCGATTTCCAAATTTAGAAAATAGAAATCGGTGTTTGAAACATCGATTTCCAATTACTTTAAAGGAAGTGCCGTTTTAAACACAAATTTTCGTTTTTTAAATTTGAAAATTCGCTTTACGAAAGACCGATTTTCTTACTCTAGTCAAGAAATTTTCAAACTTAAGACCCTAGTTTGCAAATTATTTTACGGACTAGCGTAATAAAGCTAGTGAAGTGATGGATATATTGGTGATGATTTCGTGACAAAAGGGTGAGGAGGGGGGAGATTGGTGGGATATTTGTTTTCCTCTCTTTTCAGGAAGGACGAATCACGAGATGCTTGCTTTGCTACTCCTTTTTACACATTTGAATTGGGATGTATATGTATATACTTGTATATTTCTTTGAGACCACCAACGTATCACGATTTTCTTTCCTCCCATAAATTTAACTTTTTTCCAAAACCCTAAATCCTCCTCCACCAAAAAAAAAAAAAAAATGGTGAGAAATCCCACCTAACCCAACTTTCCATAATATTAAAAATAATATTATTCTTACTATACAGGGCATGAGTTTTGAGAGGGGATGATATAATATGGAAGGTTAAATTACGATAAGGGCAATACTAACATTATCTTATATTGTTCATAATTTTATAGTTTGAATTTTTTTTAAACAATACATTTAATTAATAACACAATAAATCATAAAATCCTAAATTATAGATCCAAAACATTAAGCATAAACCTTAAATCCTAAACATAAAAACTTAATAAAAGTTTAAGCCCTAAACCTATACATTAAACCCTAAACAATAAATGTTAAATATTTAACATTGTGTCATAAATCTTAAATTCTAAATGTTAAACCATAATCAAGGAAATCATAAATCTTAACAATAAACTATATGCTGTAATAATTTTTTTTATCTGTTAATATATTAAAAGAAACAATTTGTTAACTTTTTCATAAACAAGGATAAGCACGTAATGTTAGAAATAGAAATGATCATCAAATAAAGAAAATAAAACACTAATCGCATCATTAAGATGGATCATTTATCATTTTTATGAAATGGGGTGTGTCTTAATCCGACAGGCTTTCAAGTAATCATTAGCAAAGAAACAAAATTGGGAGGTTTACAAAGTGATAATGTATTATAATCTTGAAAAGCAAAAGTTTAATCAACGGTGCGCGTGGGTTGTGACAAAAAGTCTTTGACATCCCTTTCAGAACCAATGTATATACAGAAACAATGACAATTTAAAAATTCATTTGAGATTTGTTCAAGTAATTATTAATTACAGAACCAGATCTAAATCTAAGACCCCACCCGCCTGCGCCTGCGCCTGCGGTTGCTTTCATGAATTGAAACATAAGAAATGAAATCTATTCCCTTAGATTTTTAGGGCCGTCGCTTTCTCCTCTTACTTTGTACCCTTCGCTTAATATTTTATACATTAATTTTTAAATTTCGATAAATAATGTCCTTGTTAGAAATTCATTCGATAAATAATGTCACTATTAAAAAGATCGAGTTCGATTACAAAAAAAAATTATCCGAGTTTCTTAATTCGGTATTTTTAATATCGATTTTAATATATTATTCGACGAATTTTAAAAAATAATATCATATTTCGTAAAATATCTTTTTATGAACATTAAAACATACTTATACTTACTTAGTATTACTTATATTGTTTTTCCTCTATTTATCTTCCTTCTTCATGTGCTTCTATTTGACTGTTGAAAATTCGACAGTTGCCTCTGGAGGCCGCGGCTCCTCTTACTAGACTCGCGACGCCACGGCGTATATGACTTTAGAAGGAAGCCCGGTACACGAGTGTTGTGGAGACATATGAAAGTTAAAGCCGGACGTTGTTTCTGTTCAAGTGTTAGGAGGAGGGTCGAGGGATTGATTAAATGAGGGTTAAAAAGTTAGGGTTTTACTGCATCGAGATCTTTTCTCTATGGGGAAGAAGAACTTTAACAAAAGGTGCCACTTCCTATTGCTTGCGTAATCACACATGAAATAATAACAACAACAATGATAACGAATATGCAAAGTGTCGAACAAAGAGAATAGTGGCCATGAAGTATTTAAAGTCAGAATTTCGTTCATGATTAGTAAAATATTTCGCGATTTTTGCTCAACTTATTATTTTCATAAAAACTTGATTTATCGATTTTTAAAATATCGGATTCCAACCACTCGTCGAAAGACGAATTCACAAAATTATTTTATAAAACAAAGCACTTTATTAAAGCCATCCCAAAATAAGACATGTGGGCAGGTAGCCAGCCAAAGGAGGGTTTTGTTTAAAAAAGAAATTGGGGAGTAATCATTTCGATGGACGTGATTGGATGGATGCTGAAGATGTGGCAGTTCCCTAGTGGATTTTATATATCTGGTAGTTGGCGAGGGGCCGTCTGATTGGACCTTTCGATTTGATCTTCCCCTCTCCACAAGTTGGCGACATCCCCATCAAAAAGTTTCTATTCATCTTTTATTTTGCACTCAGTGCTCGTTCCTTGGAGCTTTGTTCCCGTTGCGTCATTTGACGAAATATTTCATCAATGACACATTATTAAAAATAATTCGTCAATTAATTCATCAAAATCGGTTTTATAAGAGCCAATTTTGGTGTTCAAGGAAGTCGACCTTTGTAAGGTCGACTTCGATTTTCCAGAACGGAACACACTTGAAAAAAATTTTGACAAACAAAGTCTGAAATACCGCATGAAGAAAGTCGGCCTTTGTAAGGCCGACTTCAGTCTTGGTGAATGGAAGTCGGCTTTGTGTTAATTTTTTTTTTGGCCTTTGAATTAAAAAAAAAATTACCTAGTGAGGGAAGTCGACCTATTAAAAACTTTTTTTTCCCCTTTGAATTATTAAAAAAAAAAACCTAATTGAGGAAGTCGGCCTTTGTGTTAATTTTTTTTTTGGCCTTCGAATTAAAAAAAAAATTACCTAGTGAGGGAAGTCGACCTATTAAAAACTTTTTCCCCTTTGAATTATTAAAAAAAAACCTAATTGAGGAATTCGGCCTTTGTAAGACCGACTTTCCTTGTGTGAATGGCCATTAAATTTTTTTTTAGATGGGTTAGTTCGCGAATTATTTTTCTTACTGCGTCATTTCGCAAAATATTTTGCCAAATGACGTCATTAAGGAACAAAACTCTCGTTCCTTGTGCTTATATCGTTTTCTGCTACAACATCTATTTGTCTGGATGGTACCAACGACGTTAGTTCGATGAGTTTTGTACATATATATATGATCGAACATTTAGAATTATTCGATTTATCGTTTGTAATTTTTTTAATTTATAAAAAAGACGTGTTTTTAAAATAAGTCATCTAAAAAATCAGAAGAAGCTGGTCACGTTTACTTTAATTTTTTTTAAGAAAAAAGAAAAGAGGGAGAGCCGAAAAAAGGGAAGAAAGAATGGGACGAGTGAGAGAGGAGGCGAGGGGGAAGTGGCGAAAAAGGAGAAGAGGCATTCAGAAAAGTAAAGAAGCGTGAAGATATATTTTAAAAAACGTCTTTTAGGCTTTGTTTGAAAACTATAGAAAAGTAAAGAAAAGAAATGGTTTGTAGAATATGAGACACGTGGACGGTTGAGATTGATCGGCCAAATTCTTCGATCGATCTCAGCCGTCCACGTGTCCCATATCATATTATTCCTTTCTTTTCCTTTCTTTTTCATGGTTTTCAAACAAAGCCTTACAGATGATAAATTGAGTGTTTTTAAAAATTTGATCGTGGTAAATTTTTTTAAAATTAATTATATATCTGTACAAAGCTCTTAGTCTGATCTATAATCCCAATGCTAGTAGTGTCTTTAGATTAAATAATGAGTGGTTCCCCTGCACCACCCACCTGGGCCGTCTGTCTTATAGTAATAATATCAACACATCGATACAAGAGGTTTCCAGAAATATCAGCATTTACCATCACTTAGTCTTAAAAAAAAGAAAGAAATTAAGGAATGTGTCAAAGAGTTGGTCCGAACGTAATGACCCCTCGACCCTTGGTAATATTGAAGGGCTGCCTGCTTTCCTTGTATTCTTTCCTTTCCTAGATTTTTAAATTAATATTTGAAATAATAGAATTCAGTATCTAAATCACATGCTTTCCTCTTGGAGGGTTGAAATTAATGTTTGGACATTTAATCAAGTAATTCTAACACTTTCTATTATATTTCATGAAATATTTTTATATTTTCGCGATTGCAAGTATTCTTGATATAAAAAACACGTGACAAAAGATAATGAAGCCGACTCCCCCAATCCAATATATGACAAACGCGACTCCTTATTGCACGCGCCTCCTTCCCACTTGTCTTTGTTTATATGATATAAATCGATGGATGACCTTAGCGATTCGATAGATCGATCGTATCTTATAAAGTAAAGAAAGAAAGAAGCGTGGCTTATCGTGTCATATGATATGATATGAAGTTCCGTGAGCAGATTCCACATGCTCGAGCCGACCGGAGGACGATGTCGACGATGTTGGGCGATATGGCCTGCCGAACTCATTCGATGTGCACTGAGGCCGATGAAGCCCGACTTCTGTGAGCCGGGTTAGGGGTTCGGGCCCGAGTAAAATGAAGGAAGTGGCCAAGAGTGATGAAAGGACAACTTTCATCGAGCCTAAGAAAATCCTCGGAAATATTGTGATGTCTAACGGGAGTTTTACACACACCAACGTTGTCTTGTTCCAGAAGAAGCTCACCAAACATTAGCGGACTGCATCAATACATACTCCCTCCCCTGCAAGCACGGCCACGGCGGAGCAACCCCGCACGTGCATGTGAGGGGATAGGGAGACGTCCTAAACTCGCACGAGATTCTTGAAAATGACCCCGTAACGTGACGGATGAAAAGGATACATTAGACCTTTCTTAGAATGGACTAACTCAGGGCACGTTCATTACCTGAATCGATTGCAGCATGTCGGACACGGCGATTACGAGGTCACCGGACTTTATCATCCCCCTGGCCTTGAGCAGCGAGAAGGTCTTGTTCAGGTTGCTGTCCATGTCATCGGAGAAGCTGAGACGGAAGGGTATTAGCCCCCACTGGAGGTTGAGACGTCTCCTCACTGATGGTGTGCTCGTGAAGGCGAAAATTGGGCAGTCGGGTCTGCATCTCGACAGGAGAGATGCCATGTGACCAGATTTCGTGTACACGAAGAGCGCATCGACTCCCAAGTTGTTCGCTGTAAAAGCATCCAACAGAGAATAACGATCAAAATTTCGTACAAGCTGAGCCAAGCGGAACTGACCGCTCTATCATGGAAAGGGAAAATGCTGATAGTACTCACCCATTTTGGCAGCGGAGATGCAGATTTCTTCGGAGATGCTGTCTGAAAATGAAAATCCAATCGGAGGGAGTTCCATAGGTTCGTAATGCTTCTCATCCCTCCACCACCTCTCAATCCTAATGCTGACGCTCCTCAAGACAGCGAGCGCCTTCTCGGGATACTGACCCATGGCCGACTCCCCAGAGAGCATCAACGCATCCGCCCTCTGTCTAACGGCTTCAGAAACATCAGCAACTTCTGCTCTTGTTGGAGTAGGATATTCGATCATGGACTCCAGCAACTGAGATGCCACGATGACAGGCTTATTCAGCTGCCTGCAGCGCTGAACGATCTTCTGCTGAGCTGACGGCACATGCTCAAGTGGGATTTGTGCGCCCAGATCACCTCTTGCGACCATAGCGCCATCTGACGCCCGAATGATTTCTTCCAGATTTCTCAAAGAGTCGATGCTCTTCGCAATGACGGCAATATCACTGTTCCAACAAACAAAACATGAGCGAAGAGAAATTCTAAATGTCTAGAATGCAGAAAAATAATGCATGTTCTCACGTGTCTCGAGATCGGGCTGCAATATAACTTTTGAGATGCTTTATGACTTCAGCAGACTTCACGAAAGATATGGCGATGAAGTCAACCCCCTCGGCAATCCCAAAATCAATGTCCAACCAATCCTAAACATGTAAAATGGCAGATTATTAGCCTCGTTGATGTTACACAGATTAACAGGCACATGGATTGAGATTTTCAATCAAGGAGATGACAAAAAGTGTTACAGACCTTGGAAGAGATTGTTGGAAGCATAGCATTATGTTCACGAACAAGGCTGCCATTCCTCCAGAAAGTCAAGTTAGCCCGGGGGAGCAACAACCCTGGATCAGTACAGCGGCATTTGACATCCGGTCCTATTTTTTCGATCACTTCAAACCTCACCATCCCACCATCGACAAGGAGCTCGTCTCCCACTTTCACATCTGCAGGATCAAAGCCAATCAAATATACACATATTAGACAAGACAACAAAGGGATGGACGGAGATGACAAAGATTATTGATTGTGCATACCTTCTGCAAATCCTTCATAATTCACATTAATGGTGTATTCAGGCAGAGGCGAATCAAAGGCCCTGACACTGAATGTCCAGACCTCACTATCCTGTGAAATGGGAGAGTGGAACCAACAACTTATAATATCAATATTTATGACTGAAATCTGAACTACAACAATTTACTTCGCCTGACTATTGGAAACAGGACACGAGCATTGACTTGTTCTGTGTTTCATTTCAACCAATAGCTCATGTCTGGCCTCATGTTACAAGAGAAATTATATGACATTTTGTTTTCGCACAGGAAGATGGTTCGATGAAATCAAGACAAACGTGACAAGACCAAATTATCTTCTTTCTTACCATCTCACATATTGTATTAGTTAACTTAACCTAATTGATAAACAACGAAATCCTCCACAACTTGTTGGCGTAATGATAAGAAACAAGAGACCCGATTTGGACCCCCAATTGATCGGTGAATGCAACTTCAAAGCTCTCTTCTAGCCTAAGAATTGCTTTAGCAAAAACTCTAAAGCGTACCCAAAAGACATCCAAGTCTGAGGATAGCATCCTCAGATTTATAGGAACTGAGAAGAATATGGCGCTTCTTGTTCGATCCATTCACTCTAAATAACTCTCGCCAACTGAGATGACTACCCTGCAACAACCTAAGTCCACCGCAGATTCAATATGATCTCCTCAACCACGCGCTTTTCCCATGAATCTTATTATCCTCTTACCTATCATCACCTCAGTTCACCACCCTTGACGAATTCAACCTTGCACAAAATTTCGACGGCAATCTCATCAAACATCTATCAAACCATCAGACCACATCTTCACTTACCATGATCTAATCCAATTATAATCTATTCTACCGGAAAGGAGACAAGATCATAACTTCAACACAGCAGTGCTCCCCAAGGAACAAAGATCCATCCTTTCCATACCTCAGCCTTGGCGGAGGGGGCTCCGCCAAGGTCCCCCATGTGGATCTCGCTCCCTTCGGTATCCATCATGATAGCAACAGCGTACCCCTTCTCCTCGTTCAACCTCCGAACCCTCCCAATGACCCTGCGGTGCCACTCTCGAGAGCTGTGACACATGTTGATTCGCGCGACATTCATACCCCCGGAAGCAAGGGCCTCAAGCTACTCAGAGCTGCAGGTGTTTGGTCCGATGGTGCAGACGACCTTGGTCCTAGTGGTGTTGCAGTACCCGTTCTCTCGGAGCTTGGCCTTGGTGACGGCATCGACCTCGATGGAGGGGTCATGAAGAATGGAGGTAGCGACGACAAGGGCGATGGAGGGGCCGTTGTCAGAAGGAGGGAGAGCGGCGACGATGGTGGCGGATACGGGGAGGGGCTTTGAGGAGGAGGGGAATGAGAAGAAAAGGCAAATGGGTTTGGCGGAGGAAGAATGGGAGGTGAAAGGGATAGCGGGAAGGATGGCGGAGGGGGGGAAGCGGGGGAGGAGGAGGCGTTGGGACATGGTTTTCGGGGTCTCTGGGACGAGGTTGTCGGGAGGGGATGAGTGATTGGGGGTTGGGGCGGAGTTAACCAAGGTGTGTGTGCTCTTTTGAGTTTTCTAAGTGGGAAGAGTTAGGAGTTAGGACCGAAGCGAGACATGATTATTTTTGAACTCCCTGTTCCCAATATGTCTTTAAGAAAGAGATCAAATTTGTATTTCATTGATTTGAGTTTTTCACGGAAATATATAATTGATTTTTTTTTAAAATATTAAATATGATTTTAATTATAAAGTTCACTCAATACTATTTATACGTGTCGCGGTCGAGAATCACGATACTTAATTTATAAAAAAAAAATACGATTCACAATCGCGAAACTAGCTCGAGAAAGTTACTTCGCAGTTAAAAACCATGACATTGAATTATTTAGAATAAATTTTTTCTAAGCATCTGAATGTCGAGGTTGGAAACCGTGATATACCTCTCCCGATCTAATGTTGCGATTGGGAACCACATTTTCTTTGTAAACTGAGTGTCGCATTTAGGAACCTTATGGTAGGTACCACCTCAGTTCTTGCATATTTGACTAACCAATGTATGATCAGCAATGTCTACTCCAAATCCTAAAAGACAGTTGTCTCGTAGGTTTCTGTACTACCAAGCAATGATCAATTAATGCTCGATCAATGGATCAACTCTAGAACCTCGAACATTGTTATAGCTAATAGAAGTTTGGTACATAATATTTTGAGTATTTGTCCAAATGAAACGTTGTGTATATTCATTTGCTTTCTTAAATTGGTTTCCGTTGAACGATCAAACCTTTAATACAAAAATAAATGAGAGGTTCAGCAATAGCTTACGTTCACTTTTCACCCAAGTTGAATGAGTTTCACTATAAAGAACTTATAGTGCGTACAATAATTGATAGAAGACGCAAGACCGCTTCTACATCAAGTCAAGAAGATAACTCGTAGCTTTCTCTACGAGATAAAGTGATAGAAGGTATAATGACAATCTTGTAGAGGGTGATGTGAATAGCATTTTAGCTTATCCACAAAGACCCCGTATGGAATTTACACATAAGCTTTGTGACTAATTCCAAACACTCTCTCATAGAGATAATACATTGCGAACAATGACTAGCTCCATAATTCACGTGGTTGGGGTTTTGTATTACGAACAGTGACTAACTTCAAAAGTTTTCTTGTTGGTTTTAACTCGTGACAGTTTCATGCAAGAATGTGGCGGCCCTGCTCAGGTAGACAACACCTATGTCCTAAGTTAAAATTTCCCTCTAACGACTCCACAATATGATTGGCTTCTCACCAATACTTCTCAAGCTTGACTCCTCCCCAAGACTTCTTAAACGCAGACAACACCCAATGTTGGTGCTTCAGCATGTTCCTTCCACACGTGGCCTTTCTCCTGCTCATTGCCCTAACACATATATACCTCGACTTCTCCCTAAACCTAATGCACGCCCGCCGCGCCACAGTGCAACCAAGCGCCTCATGACCTAACTCACGCCCGCCCCCGGACACTAGCTTTCTGCACGCTGAAGGAAACCAGTTTCAAAACAACCATGTCGGTACCTCATCGTGTTGCTCTGAACACGGCTCTTATCTTGCCTACTATGTTGACACGTATACAATATGACTCCTCCCTAATCCTGATGCACATCTGTTACGCCACAGTGCGACCAAATCCTTCGCATCCTCACTCACGTGCACCACGGCTTGCACCAGACACCAGCCTTCTTCAACCAATTGCTTAACCCTCAAAAGAAAACAAAACCTCACAACACTCACAAGATGCAATACAAGATCCCCATTTTCGATATTACTCTAACTAACCAGAAAATATACAAAATAAAAAAAAATATTATTTACAGAAGGTAAAGAAAATAATTCTAAATGATTTCAAGGAGTCAATAGAGGTAAAGCATTGAACCAACATGGGTTTTCTACTAGTCCCAATCAGAATTAATTAGATAAGAATTATGATTATCAGAGTGTAAAATAAGAATCAACTTATACTAACTAGTCTCAATCAGAACTGATTAAATATTGGTGCTTTAATTGAATTTGCATTAAAAAAAACTATAGTGAAAAGAAGCGCAAACACTTGCATTGAAGTAATCATATGTTCGGGAGGGGACTCATTTATCCATATAAACCGAATTAAGGAACAATGCTTTATTTAGCCTTACAGTAAATGTGCCGGACGGCGTGAGTAGCTCAAGGGAGGGAGGGCTGGTTCAGCAATGATCCCCTGGAGAGGAAGAGCTCAGCTCGCGACGGGAAACTGCAAATCAAGGGAGAGGCTAAGTCTCCGCAATTCTGTCGATGCTAGAAGTTCCGCGCTTGAATTATCGGAGTGGAATGAGTTCGAGATGGAGGAGAAACATCTACAAAGATATTCCCCAGCTGAATAGGGTGACAAAAGCGGTAATGTCCAAGCTATACTGTGTTGTATGTATCAGTTTTCCCATTGGACTTGTTCAATATGAAGAAGCTTCATGTACAAATCACCGGGAAGGTCGGAGCCTGATCGAATATGAAGGCACCGAGGAACATTGAAGCATGTCGCTCTAGCACAGGGTTCCTAACTTTGACGCCAAACAAACTGCTATGGAAAGTCATCAGGATGAAGAGGATGGTTTCGGCCAGAGAACCGGATTTTACATGTGGGAAACCTTATGTACGCTGAAATTTCGAAACAAACTCGAATCCGATAAGGACAGATAAAAATGAACAGATTGTTGGCATGTTTCTTGGGGCTAATGGTCCGAAATTCCCCTTCTTGGCGTTTATCAGAGGACGGAGAGACGATCAATTGGGTTTTAGACCTTCAAGGATAATTTCTGAGCTGCGAGGGCTTCCGCTTCCAGCGTTGGCTCCCATAAGATGGTGGTCTCAGCTAACAAGGAGGTCACGACGTACGGGTCCATATTCGAGGCAGGACGCCTATCCTCCAGGTACCCTGAAATGTATTTTCGAACATTCTTTAGAGGGATACTGTCCTAAAGAGACTTCGGCTGTAGTATTTACGACACCACTCGATGATGAAGCAGCGAGATTAATTGAAAGAAATGGGAATTTGGTTATCACCTTTTCCTTGTTTCTCAGTGTCCCTCCCCACACGGATCGAACAACCACGGTTGGCGACTCCCTGAGGCACAAACTCACATAAGAACTCGTATACCTGTAATGGTACTGTAAAGATGGCCATGCCGTTCACATGGTGTATTTACCCAAGAAAAGGTGTTGATGTTGGCTGTCTCGTGCTTTCCGGTCAATCTTCTCTCATTCCCTTCTCCGTAGGCACTGATGTGATCCTGGTGGCGGAGCGAAAGGTTAAGAATTGCCTTCTTTATCACTTCGAAGCCTCCTTCTTCCCTCATGCTCTTCGTGCTGCCGAACGCAAAATGGTAAGAACACCGCCACAAAGAGTATATACTCTGGGGAAAGATGATTCTATTAACCAACCTGTAGTTCGTGTGACATCCAGCGCCATTCCAGTCTCCCTGTCAAGTTAAAAACCCAGAAAAATGTTTCATGAAATTTCCGTGTCGGTGATTTTACGACGATAACAAGGATCGCGAGCTACCTCAATTGGTTTCGGATCGAGGGTAAGAACCACACCTGCTTGTTCAGTTATTCTCTGCAATACGGGGAATAAAGGGCTACGCTTTCCAAAACTAAGTTAAGCGCATTGCGGATTTGTGCCAGGATACTACCTCGAGGAGGTATCTCGAGCACCAGATGTGGTCTCCTGCTTCGATGCCTACACTAGGACCAACCTGATACTCCCACTGCATCACAAATACCAACCAATCAGCAGCATATAAAATTATCCGATTTTCTTGGCCTGAGATAAATTCGGTACCTGTCCTGGCATGACTTCTCCGTTGGTTCCGCTGATGTTAATTCCGGCATACAGGCAAGCTTTGTAGTGAGCATCGGAAATGTCTCGGCCAAACGATTTGTCGGCACCGACACCGCAGTAATAGGGACCCTGTTAAGAGCATCGAATCAAAATCATAAGCCAAGACATGACATTTGATATGAATCCGGGGCCATCTCCTAGGACGTGCGAAATGTCTCACCTGGGGACCAGGGTACCCTCCAACAGGCCAACCCAGTGGCCACTGAACATTCGTCTGCAGTAAGGTGTACTCCTGTTCAATGCCGTACCTGCAACTCTTGCTCGATTCGGAAATCCCTTCACCATGAACTCATAGAGAAGGAATTATATAGGGATCGAGATTTTTACCATGGGATTTCGCTGACGACCTTCGGATGGCTAAAGATTTCGGCTGCCCTTGCACGCTTGTTTGTGGGGATGGGCTCTCCGGCCGGAGTGTATGTATCGCATAACACCTAGAGAATCAAGATGTCTTAGCCGAAGAGTATTGGTAAGAATGAATAGATTTCTCAGCAGGTTAATAGCAGCTTTCTTCTTTTGCGGCTTACCAAGATGTTGTTTCCGCCCCGGAAGGGGTCCTTGAAAATCGCCTGGGGGCTGAAACAATGTATGCCCGAACAACGTGACATTACAGAATAACAATCATAAGAATAGTTTCGCGATGTATTTTCTGGTTAGCTTACTATAAGATGACTTCGCTGTCCTCTCCTGGGGCTTGTCCGGTACTCGATCCATCATAGTTCCACTTTGGAAGCTCAGACGGGTGCTGAACAGGCTTCGAGATTGTCTGCATTTCTGAACAAAATCAGTAACAAACAGCAATCCAACCGACTGGGTTACCAAATCTTTCCGTGAACCAAATCCATACCCTCGATTTACTGCGCAGATCAATACCAGAACCACCGATCCTACATCACGCCATCAGAAACGATCAACACAATGCGGAAACGCTAGTCCAGTCAAAGCAAGACAGGATTTCGCAAGCATGACTCACCAAATGTACTCCGCGATTATCTTATCGGTGTATGGCGTGACATCCAGGTTAAGGAGACCCTCGAGCCTGTTAACCACATCGTTTTCGGCCTTGACGGCGAACACCCGGAACTTGGGGCAGCTTCTAGTGTTGGCGCTCTTCCTCTGCTTCAGCACCACAGAACTCCAAGATTTCCCACACATAGGACCAGCAAACGCAGAGCTCTTCGTAATCTTCGTCTGCCACTGCATCGTGGGTGCCAATATCTGCGCCATCCTTGCCTAATACATAAAATCAAAAACCACGATCAACCCGGTAACAATCGAGGGCAATGGTTTTTCGAAAAAAAAAGAACCCGGCCTCAAGGCAGGAATCTCATCCAGAGTCGGCCATAGCACTAACATTGAAACTCCTCGTACTCCCACAATAACGACCAACATGACAAGAATTAAAGAACACCCAACTACCAAAATCTAAGGAACTGCAAATAAAAGAACACATCTACACACGCACAAACCAATGCTTACAAAATCTTTCGGACAGAGATCAGAAACACATCACAAAGCATCATACCTCTCAATCACAGAAAGAAAACAATCCCAGTTCCACACACACAGATTGGCTGTTCTCCTCCTCAAAACACTTCAGAGGCCAAAAAATAAAATAGACAATGAAATTGGGTTGTTGGGTTTGCGATGAAAAGGGATTGGCGAGGGAAAATATTTAAAAAAAAGGATCTTTTGTAAAAAGGAAATTATTCTTTTCAGTACAAAATGGAATACTAAATATTGGTAAAAAAAAGGGGGATAGGGGTGTTTGTTTGGTCCCTTTTGAGTGGATGGGAATGGCTTTTTGATCCTTCACAGGCACCAAACGAGGCCGAATACTTTAAGGCCATGAGATGAAGATAAGGTTGGAAAGAGGAGGAGGTTCTCCTCAAACTTCCTTCGGCCATTTCTCATAGGTTAGAGACGAGGCGTGGGAAGATAACACTTACTATTACAAAGCAAAGACGTGGATATTTGGCTTTTCTTTTTTTAAGTTCATTCCGAGAATTGAGATGGGGGGAAATCTGAAAAGATGGCCTTGTTGTGATTCTTTGTATCATTCTTTTTAGTTAATTATGTTTTGAGTAAGGATTCTGGTGTAGTTCTTAGGTTGTGGGTGTTACGAGATGATGAGTTGACCAGCAGCGAGGGGTGCAAAGTGAGCGATCCCCCCCCCCCCCCCCCCCCCTTTGGTGGGCACTTTTGGGTCCAGGTAGATGGTGTCTGAGTATGTCTTTTTTACACGAGTGATTGTATCATTTTTTCAAGTTACACGAAAAAAAGTAGAAGTTCGCGAAATTTAAAAAATATCACTTAGTAAACTGCGACGTTTAATTTACAAAAAAAATGATTTTCAACCGCGACATTAATTAAAGGATGATATGTCGTGGTTAAAAATTACAACATCGATATCAACAAAATGACGTAGTACGGAGATATTTACCCAACAAACATTTTTTTTAGAAGATTTATATTTTAAGCTATAGGTTTTTTTATTAAATATGATTTAATAGGATATATTAAGTAATTAATTAAAAAAAATTGCTAGTATAATAAAATACAACAATATTAACACAAAAATCTAATTTATATTGAAATAAAAAAAAACATGCTAAAAACTACTCTATTTTTCACAAAATGCAGAGGATACTGAAAACCAACCGGATGGCGTGGCATCCACGTCATTAGCTGACGTGGAACTAAAAGCCTCCTTCCTCCCCCCCCCCCCCGGTCGACATTCAACAAAACGTACGAACGCCGGCTTCACATTCCCCCCCTTTGGGCGATCCCCTAATCTTATTTCCAGTTGAATCCAATCCAAATCTATCTCCTCTTCTTCGATCCAGTTCTTCTTTTAGATTTACTCTCAATCTCTTGATCTCAGCAAATCATAAAAGCCCCTCCCCTCCACCGATCGGAAAGCTGTGAACCTTTTGCCATCGCCATCCTCCGACGCTGCCTCCTGTCGGTCTCCGGGATTCAGGTAGTGGGCGTTGTCGGATTGGAATTAGTCTCGTTGTAGGATTCCTGGGTCGTCTCGATTTTTTGTTTTTGTTTTTTTTTTTTTAAATTATTCTTCCCGCATTCGCTGGCTCGCGTTGATTTTTGGGGGTATCTGCTGAGAATGATCGGCCAGAAAATAGTTTCGTCTTCCTTTTCCCTTTTTTGCGGGTTGAGGATAGCGAGTTTGATTTCTCCTGGTGTTGTTTCTGGGTTGATGGCTTAGGTCGGGATGGGAATGTTTGTTTCCAAGTTCTGGTTCATGTTGTTCCCCGCCAAGGAGTACAAGATCGTCGTCGTAGGGCTGGATAACGCTGGAAAGACGACTACCCTTTACAAACTGCATTTAGGAGAGGTTGTGACGACTCATCCCACTGTCGGCAGCAATGTCGAGGAAGTTGTGTACAAGAATATCCGGTTTGAGGTGAGGGGAGGCTCTTCTTTTCTTCCTGTTCCTGTCTTTACTTGTAGTGTTAGAAGTAGTGGATTGATTTTGGAGGGTCATGAGAGGGATGTGATGCCCGATAGACATGAATTATATGAATTTTTAGATAAAGGATCCTTTTTCATTGTTGTCGTCGAGTCTAGAAATCTTTCTGTAGTTGGCAGACTTAAGGAGCTCGCAGCGTACATGTGCTGCTTTTCCCCGTATCCCTGCTATGCATCTCCTTGGTCCGTTTCTGACCACCTTTGTTGGCAGGAGCTCAAGCAAACTCGACAGTGTTGGTAATTTTACTTCCGTAGCTCCATATTTCCTCTACTATCCCCACAAGATCCGTTTGAAACTACTCTAATGCAACTGTTAGGAAAATTGTTGTCGAGATCCTAATCTAAGAAAAGGAAGTTGTCTGAGGAACTGGATTTTTTTTTCTTGGTTGTTCTGCTTAACTTCCAAACAGTGTCGGTGCTGCTTTTAGTTGTGTTAGAATTATCGCATGATGCAAAGTGTGTAGTCTTGATATTCTGTAACATATGAGATGCTTCTTTTGCATCAGGTTTGGGACCTCGGAGGACAAGAAAGGTTGAGGACATCCTGGGCAACATACTACCGGGGTACACATGCTGTCATCGCCGTGATAGACAGCACAGACAGGGCTCGGATCTCTCTCATGAAGGAGGAACTCTTCAGGCTGCTCGGACACGATGACCTGCAGGGTTCGGTCGTGCTGGTCTTCGCCAACAAGCAGGACCTGAAGGACGCGATGACCCCCGCGGAGATAACCGATGCCTTGTCCCTCCACAGCATCAAGAACCATGACTGGCACATCCAGGCTTGTTGTGCTCTCACGGGAGAAGGGCTTTACGATGGTCTGGGGTGGATCGCGCAGAGGGTGACCGGTAAAGCACCCACCTGAACTCGAAGAACCTCATAGGATTCCTCGGGTACCGTCTCTGGTCACGCCTGTACTATCCTTTTACGCGTTGGGATGATTTCGCAAAAAACAAAGATTCTGTCTAGATTTATTGTCATCTGTGTTTCTTGCAAAAGGAGGGTCCAATGTATCCCAAAGATGTTTCAGTCTTTCAAGCTAATAACTAAGAAAATTGCTCAATTCCACAAGTCCTTAGTGTGAGTTAACCAATTGGACCAACATCATCTTGAATGGATCAAGTTTTAAGGCACCAAAACTGGATCTCTTCCCAGGTTTCAAAAGTCTTGGAAATCGAAAACGAGCAGGGAAGATTTCAATTACAAACTTCGTGGAGACAACCAGTGCATGAACAGGGATTGTAATGAAAGACAAGGCTTTTGGCTAGGCTTTGGTTTGTTTACAACTCCAAATCTCAAAACAAGAAGTGCCGCTTCGCTTCACTCCACTCTGCATCCTTTTCATTCACTTTCACTTCTCTTGCTCCTGTTCCAAACTCAAACCACACTTACACGAAATATCGAATTTTGGGGAAGTCGAACTTAGGATCCTAAACTTGGGTGTCAAATTTCCGCCGGTTCTAAAGTTTAAGGATAGTTTGAATATTGAAGAAGAAGGGCTTCTTACTAAACAATGGGAGAAAATAAGTCCCATGCCTTTCAACCTTTTTGAATCCCCGGGGGAACAGATAGCCAAGCTCAAGGAAGCCTTCACCCTCTTCGATAAGGATGGAGATGGTCCGTCCGGCATGATTATATATCTTTCCTTTTCCTTTTCTTTCTAGTCTCTTCTTTGGTTTGTTGCCTCAAAGAACTATTCAGAGAGAGATTTTGTTGGTTGAGTAATCCAGGATGTATCACAATGTAGGAACTGGCGACGGTGTTGAGGTCAATGGATCGGAACCCGATCGAGAAGGAGCTCCAGGAGATGATCGACGAGGTGGACTCGGACGGGAACATAACCATTGAGTTTGGGGAGTTCCTCGCCCTCATGGCCAACAGGATCAAGGTTATATTCATTACCCCCAATAATACACTCGTCCATAGTTAGCAATACCAGGCGAGTTCAGTTTTTGATATTTTTTCAATATTTACGGGGCGTTACATTTAGGAAACGGATGCGGAGGACGAGCTGAAGGAGGCCTTCAAGGTATTCGACAAGGTCTAAAGCGGCTACATTGCCTACGCAACTCTCAGTGTGTGCGAATAAAGCGGGGAGAGACTTATCGGGCGGTATTGACGCGACCGTGTTACTTGGTTTCCCCGCTGCAGCACGTGATGATAAACCTAGCAGAGAAGCCGACGGAGGACGAGGTGGAACAGATGATAAGGGAGGCGCATCTCGACTGGGACGGCCAGGTGAACTACGAGGAGTTCGTCCTGATGATGACGACGGGCATCAATTGATGGGATCAATTCCGCTAGTAGTTAGCCTCTCGCTATTTCTGTAAAGACCAGCATTAGTACAAAAATTTCGCAAATTATTTAACTGCTCTTGACCAGTCAGCGTAACGGAAGCCAACAACTTAAAGTCCTCACCCGCGAATGTCTCGATCCCTCTTCTTCAATCCTTCAGTGCCGAAGTGTACCTATCTACCTGCGCTAAAGAACTAAGGGGGGGTCAGCGATAAACGCTGGTACGCCCCACCCATGCACATGCGAAAGGTCGTGTGACTCCTAACATCATCCTAGCGTGCATCCATTTGGAAAACAGTTTATTGCCACTATGCATCCAAGCCACAGGAATTAGAGCGATGCGGATAAATAATATCATTCAACAGGAACACATCAACTTAAATTCATCACGCGTAAAAGCAGTACGCATAACAAAAATTACTAACAATCACAAAATAATAAATACGACTTCCCTGATTCCTTCCTCACCATAACAACACTTCCACCGGATGCCAGGACCATTACAGTGCGTCCCCATCCACTCCTCCGGGAGCGCCCGGGAAACGGCGACAGGTACAACCGCGAGTGTTGCCACCCTTCCGTTCTCCTCCGACATTACAGCCGGGTACGCACCGCAGTGCTAGTGGGTTCGACCTCCACCTCATGCGAAAACATCGAAATTTCTCTGCAAAACGGCTCTGGCATTTCTAATTTACGGTAATGGTAGGATTCCAGTGACAATTCACCCACACCTTACCTCATATCCTCCACAAGGCATCATAACCATCCGGATTTCACCATACGTCCCACGGAATTTATCAGATAGATTAATAGCCGACCAACAGCATTAAGGAAATCAGATGCCAGCAGGGACGAAACCATTAACTCATCCAGTCAACTAAAAGTAGCAGTCCTCAGCAGAAATCTCGAATTCGTTTACCTCAAGGACAATTTCAATTTCCTTATCACAACCACAATAATTGATTTATCAAAGGCACCAAAGAATGGAGCAATCATCAAGCTGAACACGTGCCATTGATTTCTAATCTTCAATTTCCAATTTGTTGCTCGGGAACCCAATTCACACTCATTATTGTAGCCACAGTGAAGAATGGCAACAATTCCCAACCATTGCAATGTAAAGGACTATGATTCCCAACCCTTAACGCATTCATGAAATCAAGGGACGCACTTACTCAATGGACACTCGGACCCACGCACAGGACAAGTGTTCAAATCGTCAGGAACAACAAAGACGAAGACGACCGAGAACAGAGGACCAAGGAGGGAGTAAGACGTACGCAAGCACGACGAAGACTGAACACGGACAGAGGTGGGAGAAGAAAGGGCATACGCACATTCAGCAACCCGTCGACTCAGACGAGACCGAACCAACCTACCCGACCCTCCCCTAGAACTCCTACCCCCACACATTCAGCCGGAAGGAACAATCAAGACAGAACCAACAGGGGAGGGGGGTGAGAACGTACTTCTGTTCGCTCTCCTCCGAGACAACGTCCCCTTCCTAAACGATTCGCCCGCAATGCCACACTTTCCCCGGGTGTTTCGTCCGTCCCCTGCTGTGACTCGGTCGCCGCGCCGTGCGCAACCCTCCTGAGCAAGAATGCCGAACCGGTCGCCCTTCGCTCACTCCTTGTGACAAAACCCCTTCTCCTCTCCCTGAGTGAATTTCCTCTGAATCCTTTTAGAACTCATCTCCCCCAAACGTGTGTGGCTGAGGGAAGGATAAGAAACATTACCCCTTCGTGCTCTGTGCCGTTGTCATTTGCCTGACATGGGTTTGTGGGCTGCCTCGTTATGGGCTGTCTGTTCCCCCCTTACAATCATTCAGCCTAATCTTTACCGACAGTCCCTATGAGGTCGAGGACTCCGTTCATCGATTTCTTATCTAGTAGCCTCTCCGGTCGTAGTATAAGGCATCATAACACGAATCGAAAGTTGTGTCTGCAACCTCCTCTCATACTAAACTCAATATCGTAAATTAATTATTATTGACAACCTTGTTCCGAGTAAATCCGTGACGTTATACAAACGTTATCGCTACTCAAATTCGATTCCGTTTAGGTCCAGGCGTCCCCTTTCCCACGTGACGTAATCACACGAAATCAAATTTAAAGTTTCGATAACATTCGATATTAACGTCCTCGGACAACGAAAATATTAAACTCTCGCGCCACGTCGGATTTGACTCAGTCAAACGTGCTATTTCTAGTCAACCCGTCTAGTCAAAATAATATATTTCATTTCCGAAAATTCCGGGTCGTTACAATCTACCCCCCTTAATTTAAATTTCGTCCCCGAAATTTCATTGTACAAATCACACTCACTCAAATAGGTATGGGTACATCTCTTTCATCTTGGATTCTGTTTCCCAGGTGAACTCCTCAATATTCCCATGTAACCAACGTACCCGCACCATAGGAATCACTCGATGACGGAGCTGTTTCTCCATCCTATCAACTATCTCTACGGGCTCCGTAGTAACCTGTAAGTTTGGAGCCACCTCAATGTGCTCATCATGCAGTACATGTCGGGGATCTGGGACGTACTTCCTAAGCATAGATACATGGAAGACGTTATGGATATCTGCCAATTTGGGGGGTAAGGCTAACCTGTAGGCCACATTCCCGATCCTCTCCAAGATCTCATAAGGCCCTATATATCTCGGGCTTAATTTGCCCTTAAGCCCAAATCTGAGATTCAGCTTAGTAGGAGATACTTTCAGAAAGACATAATCTCCCACCTCGAACTCAAGAGGCCTGCGCCGCCTGTCTGCATAACTCTTTTGTCTGCTCTGTGCGGCGCGAAGACGATCCTGAATAAGCCTGATCATCTCTGTAGTCTCACGGACCATTTCAGGTCCTAACTCAGCCTGCTCTCCACACTCGTTCCAACATAAAGGAGTTCTGCACGGGCGACCATACAGAGCTTCAAAGGGAGCCATCTGGATACTCTGTTGGTAACTGTTATTGTATGAGAACTCCACTAATGGTAGCTGATCTACCCACGAGCCCTCTAGATCTAAAGCACAAGCTCTCAACATATCCTCAAGTATCTGGATGATGCGCTCGGTCTGACCATCTGTCTGAGGGTGGAAGGCAGTGCTCATATTCAACCTCGTGCCCAATGACCGCTGTATATTGCTCCAGAACCGAGAAGTAAACCTCGCATCACTGTAAGAAACTATCACACTTGGAACACCGTGAAGGCGAATGACTTCCTTCACATACAGCTTGGCCAGTTTGGCAATCAAGTACATCACACTAATGGGGATGAAGTGGGCAGATCTAGTCAATCTATCCACTATCACCCAAACGGAATCAAAACCCTACGCCGTCCTAGACAGGTTAGTGACAAAATCCATGGCAATCTCATCCCATTTCCATTCGAGAATTGGCAATGGTTGAAGATCTCCACCCGGTCTGCGATGCTCAATCTTGACCCGCTGACAGGTCAAGCAGCGGCTCACATACTGAGCCACGTCTCTTTTCATACCTGACTACCAGTACTGTTTCCGTAGATTTTGGTACATTTTGGTGACCCCGGGGTGGATACTATGCGAACTCAAATGAGCCTCATCCATGATCAGATTCCGTAGATCCTCCTGAGCAAGTATGCAGATGCGTTCCTGGTACCTCAACAAATCATCATCAGCTATACTAAAACCATTACTGACTGATCCTGCAGCTTGGATCGCTCGTCTGTCAGGTACGGATCCTGAAGTTGAGCCTCACGGATCTGATCCATCAGCCCTGACCCAATAATCATGGTAGCTAGCAGAGGACCACTGCCGCTGAATCCTACTCTAATGCCAAATCCATTAACCTGTTCGCGCAATCGCCATTCCTCTACCTCGATGCTGGCCAAAGAGGCAGTCTTCCGGCTCAATGCATCGGCCACCACATTGGCTCTACCTGGGTGATAAGAGATCGTGCAATCATAGTCCTTTAACAGCTCCATCCACCGCCTCTGCCTCATATTTAACTCATCTTGAGAGAATAAATACTTCAGGCTTTTATGGTCGGTGAATATCTCAAAAGTCTCACCGTACAGATAGTGTCGCCATATTTTTAGCGTAAATACAACTGCAGCTAACTCTAAGTCATGTGTGGGATAATTCTGCTCATGTACCTTTAGTTGTCTGGAGGCATAAGCTACAACTCTCCCATGTTGCATCAGAACCGCTCCTAACCCTTGATAAGAAGCATCAAAGTATACCGCGAAGCCGCCACTGCCACTGGGCAATACTAGGACTGGCGCCGAAGTAAGACGATTCTTCAATTCTATGAAGCTCTCCTCACACTGATGGGTCCACTCAAAAGCGATACCCTGTTTCAATAACTGAGTTAACGGTCGCGCGATCCGGGAGAAACCCTCGATAAACCGTCTGTAGTATCCAGCCAATCCGAGAAAACTCCTCATTTCTGTCACTGTCGTAGGACGGGGCCAGTTCAAAACGGCTTCAACTTTCGTTGGGTCTACTGAAATACCTTCTGCAGAAACCACGTGTCCTAAAAAGCTCACACTAGTCATCCAGAATTCGCACTTACTAAGCTTGGCATACAACTGATTTTGTCGCAGAACCTCTAAAACCACTCTGAGATGATCCGCATGTTCCTCCCTACTCTTGGAATATACCAGAATATCATCTATGAACACCACTACAAACTGGTCAAGATAGGGCCTGAAAATGCGATTCATCAACTCCATGAAAGCTGCTGGAGCGTTAGTCAGTCCAAAAGACATCACCAGGAATTCGTAGTGTCCATACCTGGTGCGGAAAGCGGTTTTCATAACGTCTGAATCCCGCACCCTGATTTGATGATACCCTGATCTTAAATCGATTTTAGAGTAAACCACGGATCCCTGCAGCTGATCAAATAGATCCTCAATACGCGGCAAAGGATACCGGTTCTTGATGGTGGCTTTATTCAACATACGATAGTCAATACACATTCTCATCGTACCGTCCTTCTTTTTCACAAACAACACAGGTGCACCCCACGGAGACACACTGGGGCGTATAAACCCCTTATCTAATAACTCCTGGAGTTGCACCTACTACTCTCTTAACTCAGCAAACCCCATACGATACGGGGCTCGGGAAATAGGTTCCGTACCTGGAACAACATCAATTACAAAATCCACTTCTCTAGACGGCGGTAGCCCAGGAAGTTCCTCCGGGAACACATCCTCGAAGTCCTGCACTACGGGGATATCCTGCAGGCACGGAAGTTCCTCCTTCAAGTTCAACACCACCGCTAGAAAAGCTTCACCACCCTCACGCAAAATCCTTTGTGCCTCCACTGCCGCTATCAAGGGGATCCCGTCACACTGGTACTCCAGTCCGGAGTACGTACAGACTGGCTGTCCCGGTACTTTGAACAATATCTCTCTTCTGACGCAATCCACTATGGCATGACACGTCATCAGCCAGTCCATCCCCAGTATGACGTCAGAGTCCCTTATCTGGAATACAATCAGGTCAATCCATGTTTGTAGCAAATTCACTCTAACCTCACAATTCCTGCACACAGAGTTCATGAGCACACATTCCCCATTGGGTAACCATACCCTCAGAGGACTGTTCCCAATATCAATCATAAGTTCGTTTCTCTCAACGAAACTTTGAGATAAGAAGGAGTGTGTCGCGCCCGTATCGAACAGGGCATTAGCATCCCGACCGTTTACCAAAATCATACCTGACATGGCATTGTTGGCAGGGCCTGCCTGTCCTCGGCCCATCACATTCCCTTGTCCCGATCCAGAAGGTTGATTGACGGAACCCCTTGATCCGCTCCTGCCTGGCATGTTACGAGACCCAGCAAACGATGGGCCAGCCCCGCCCGATCTATTACCCGCCAGCTGCGGGCAACGAGCTTTAATGTGGCCTTGCTGACCACACAGATAGCAACTAAGTGTGGATGCGGGGCACGACATACCACCATGGGCTCGCTGACACCGTGAGCAAGTGGGCGAGTGAGATGGCCGCGCTCCGCGACCATAACCGCTGGGCTTTGATATCCCACTCGTACCAGACCTCCTGTCCCCACTGAAGAATCGGCTGACGCCATGAAAGAATCCTCTAGACTTCCTCGATGGTCCAGCCTCCGATCTCCCCTTACGTGCCGTGTGCTCATCCTCTGCCTTCAATGACTTCTCGATAAGCTGTGCCCGGTGGTACATTTCCTCGTACGTCTGCAGCATGAACGATGATAACCTCCCCCGAATCCTGGGGTCCAGACTCTCAATGTACCGGTGCGCCTTTAGTTCCGGTGTGGCTACCTGGTGGGGGGCAAACTTTGAGAGATCCGTGAATCGACGCTCGTGCTCGTCCACCGACATATCTCCCTGCTCCAGTAACTCGAACTCTCGGATCTTGGCCCTTCTTAAAGTGGTTGGGAAATATTTGTCCAGAAAGGCTTGGCAAAACTGCACCCAAGCCGTTCCCTGGTAGTTTGTTCTGGCGGCAGCTCGAGAAGACTTCCACCATAGAAATGCGTTGTCCCTCAGATGGTGTTCCACCAGTGCCGCTTTCTCCAAATCAGTGTAGTCTAGGTATTCGAAGATCCGTTCCCAGTTCCACAGGAAGGACTGGGCCTTCTTCGGCCCTTCAGTACCGTCGTAAGTAGGGGCATGCTGATGCCTTATCTCGGACATCATCTCTATCCGGCGGTGTCTGGACACCGTCGTCCCTATTTCAGGCATGTTTCTTCCAGCGTTGCGTCCCACGTCGTCTGCCATCTAGAATTTCACAGAGAAGATTGAGTAGAGAGTTTGGAATCAGGAAAAGTTTAACTGAAAGGTTTAGTACTCGAGATTGGTGTGTTTCAAACTGGTGAATCTACAACCTTTTATACTACCAAGATTCAAAGTCCAATAATTCGCAATTTATTACAAACTGACACTCATACATGCAGGGTTACTATTCGCCTGCAATCTGTCGATCACATGGTAACAGTACCAGAATGACCATTCACACACTCTGACAAGATTCTCACTCACACACGACGATTACACTCAGTTCACACACAAGTCTGAGTTCAATTCTGGGGACCACGCGCGTAGTCAGCTACTGCAACCTCAAGCTCCCTACGGGCAGCCTCAAAGAGTCCTAGATGGAAGTCTTCTACACGTCGGTCCAGTCCGGGGATACTATTCACAAGGTCCCGAAATTGTCGACATTTCTCAAGACGGTAGATGGGAACGTCCTCATCCTCAATCGCTGCAAGGTCTGCTATCAGACGCCTCAACTGTGAGAGAGTAAGCTCTGGTAGGTGTGAACCATGGTATACGCCGGTCAAGAATCCTGTCAGAAGATGCAAGCACTCCGGTACCGTGACAAACGGCGGCTGGAACTCATTGTCTGGGGCCCAGTTCGGAGCGTCTCCGGCTTCTGGAATCTCTGGAGTTTCACCCTCTAGATCACCACTGGGGCTTTGGATAGCTCATGCATGCGTCCTGGGTGTCGACCTTCGCCGCGATTTTCCATACTAACTGGATTCACTAGGGGTATTACTTGTGATTTTTCTGGCTAGGATGTGATTTTTCACTTACTGCTCCTCAGTCGTATTTATAATAAGTTTTCGTTTGTCATCTAGCCATTCGTGTGGTCTTTTCAACTCACGGGCACGCCTACTGTACCCTGTCAAGTCTATTCGCACTCCGAAAGATTCCCCTGACAAAGGTGAGTGCGCCTGTGTCTATCTTTTATTTACTTTGCCCGACTCTGTCAAGTCTTATCATTCACGGGCGAGTTTACTATTCATTTTCATTTAAACCTAAAGCGCATACTAATCCACCTTATTACTCCAACTAACTGCGCTCTGATACCAACTGTAAAGACCAGCATTAGTACAAAAATTTCGCAAATTATTTAACTGCTCTTGACCAGTCAGCGTAACGGAAGCCAACAACTTAAAGTCCTCACCCGCGAATGTCTCGATCCCTCTTCTTCAATCCTTCAGTGCCGAAGTGTACCTATCTACCTGCGCTAAAGAACTAAGGGGGGGTCAGCGATAAACGCTGGTACGCCCCACCCATGCACATGCGAAAGGTCGTGTGACCCCTAACATCATCCTAGCGTGCATCCATTTGGAAAACAGTTTATTGCCACTATGCATCCAAGCCACAGGAATTAGAGCGATGCGGATAAATAATATCATTCAACAGGAACACATCAACTTAAATTCATCACGCGTAAAAGCAGTACGCATAACAAAAATTACTAACAATCACAAAATAATAAATACGACTTCCCTGATTCCTTCCTCACCATAACAACACTTCCACCGGATGCCAGGACCATTACAGTGCGTCCCCATCCACTCCTCCGGTAGCGCCCGGGAAACGGCGACAGGTACAACCGCGAGTGTTGCCACCCTTCCGTTCTCCTCCGACATTACAGCCGGGTACGCACCGCAGTGCTAGTGGGTTCGACCTCCACCTCATGCGAAAACATCGAAATTTCTCTGCAAAACGGCTCTGGCATTTCTAATTTACGGTAATGGTAGGATTCCAGTGACAATTCACCCACACCTTACCTCATATCCTCCACAAGGCATCATAACCATCCGGATTTCACCATACGTCCCACGGAATTTATCAGATAGATTAATAGCCGACCAACAGCATTAAGGAAATCAGATGCCAGCAGGGACGAAACCATTAACTCATCCAGTCAACTAAAAGTAGCAGTCCTCAGCAGAAATCTCGAATTCGTTTACCTCAAGGACAATTTCAATTTCCTTATCACAACCACAATAATTGATTTATCAAAGGCACCAAAGAATGGAGCAATCATCAAGCTGAACACGTGCCATTGATTTCTAATCTTCAATTTCCAATTTGTTGCTCGGGAACCCAATTCACACTCATTATTGTAGCCACAGTGAAGAATGGCAACGATTCCCAACCATCGCAATGTAAAGGACTATGATTCCCAACCCTTAACGCATTCATGAAATCAAGGGACGCACTTACTCAATGGACACTCGGACCCACGCACAGGACAAGTGTTCAAATCGTCAGGAACAACAAAGACGAAGACGACCGAGAACAGAGGACCAAGGAGGGAGTAAGACGTACGCAAGCACGACGAAGACTGAACACGGACAGAGGTGGGAGAAGAAAGGGCATACGCACATTCAGCAACCCGTCGACTCAGACGAGACCGAACCAACCTACCCGACCCTCCCCTAGAACTCCTACCCCCACACATTCAGCCGGAAGGAACAATCAAGACAGAACCAACAGGGGAGGGGGGTGAGAACGTACTTCTGTTCGCTCTCCTCCGAGACAACGTCCCCTTCCTAAACGATTCGCCCGCAATGCCACACTTTCCCCGGGTGTTTCGTCCGTCCCCTGCTGTGACTCGGTCGCCGCGCCGTGCGCAACCCTCCTGAGCAAGAATGCCGAACCGGTCGCCCTTCGCTCACTCCTTGTGACAAAACCCCTTCTCCTCTCCCTGAGTGAATTTCCTCTGAATCCTTTTAGAACTCATCTCCCCCAAACGTGTGTGGCTGAGGGAAGGATAAGAAACATTACCCCTTCGTGCTCTGTGCCGTTGTCATTTGCCTGACATGGGTTTGTGGGCTGCCTGGTTATGGGCTGTCTGTTCCCCCCTTACAATCATTCAGCCTAATCTTTACCGACAATCCCTATGAGGTCGAGGACTCCGTTCATCGATTTCTTATCTAGTAGCCTCTCCGGTCGTAGTATAAGGCATCATAACACGAATCGAAAGTTGTGTCTGCAACCTCCTCTCATACTAAACTCAATATCGTAAATTAATTATTATTGACAACCTTGTTCCGAGTAAATCCGTGACGTTATACAAACGTTATCGCTACTCAAATTCGATTCCGTTTAGGTCCAGGCGTCCCCTTTCCCACGTGACGTAATCACACGAAATCAAATTTAAAGTTTCGATAACATTCGATATTAACGTCCTCGGACAACGAAAATATTAAACTCTCGCGCCACGTCGGATTTGACTCAGTCAAACGTGCTATTTCTAGTCAACCCGTCTAGTCAAAATAATATATTTCATTTCCGAAAATTCCGGGTCGTTACAATCTACCCCCCTTAATTTAAATTTCGTCCCCGAAATTTCATTGTACAAATCACACTCACTCAAATAGGTATGGGTACATCTCTTTCATCTTGGATTCTGTTTCCCAGGTGAACTCCTCAATATTCCCATGTAACCAACGTACCCGCACCATAGGAATCACTCGATGACGGAGCTGTTTCTCCATCCTATCAACTATCTCTACGGGCTCCGTAGTAACCTGTAAGTTTGGAGCCACCTCAATGTGCTCATCATGCAGTACATGTCGGGGATCTGGGACGTACTTCCTAAGCATAGATACATGGAAGACGTTATGGATATCTGCCAATTTGGGGGGTAAGGCTAACCTGTAGGCCACATTCCCGATCCTCTCCAAGATCTCATAAGGCCCTATATATCTCAGGCTTAACTTGCCTTTAAGCCCAAATATGAGATTCAGCTTAGTAGGAGACACTTTCAGAAAGACATAATCTCCCATCTCGAACTCAAGAGGCCTGCGCCGCCTGTCTGCATAACTCTTTTGTCTACTCTGTGCGGCGCGAAGACGATTCTGAATAAGCCTGATCATCTCTGTAGTCTCACGGACCATTTCAGGTCCTAACTCAGCCTGCTCTCCACACTCGTTCCAACATAAAGGAGTTCTGCACGGGCGACCATACAGAGCTTCAAAGGGAGCCATCTGGATACTCTGTTGGTAACTGTTGTTGTATGAAAACTCCACTAATGGTAGCTGATCTACCCACGAGCCTTCCAGATCTAAAGCACAGGCTCTCAACATATCCTCAAGTATCTGGATGATGCGCTCGGTCTGACCATCTGTCTGAGGGTGGAAGGCAGTGCTCATATTCAACCTCGTGCCTAATGACCGCTGTATATTGCTCCAGAACCGAGAAGTAAACCTCGCATCCCTGTCAGAAACTATCACATTGGAACACCGTGAAGACGAATGACTTCCTTCACATACAGCTTGGTCAATTTGGCAACCGAGTATGTCACACTAATGGGGATGAAGTGGGCAGATTTAGTCAATCTATCCACTATCACCCAAACAGAATCAAAACCCTGCGCCGTCCTGGGCATGTTAGTCACAAAATCCATGGCGATCTCATCCCATTTCCATTCGAGAATTGGCAATGGCTGAAGGTCTCCACCCGGTCTGCGATGCTCAATCTTGACCCGCTGGCAGGTCAAGCAACGGCTCACATACTGAGCCACGTCTCTTTTCATACCTGACCACCAGTACTGTTTCCGTAGATTTTGGTACATTTTGGTGACCCCGGGGTGGATACTATACGCACTCAAATGAGCCTCATCCATGATCAGATTCCGTAGATCCTCCTGAGCAGGTATGCAGATGCGTTCCTGGTACCGCAACAAATCATCATCAGCTATACTAAAACCATTACTGACTGATCCTGCAGCTTGGATCGCTCGTCTGTCAGGTACGGATCCTGAAGTTGAGCCTCACGGATCTGATCCATCAGCCCTGACCCAATAATCATGGTAGCTAGCAGAGGACCACTGCCGCTGAATCCTACTCTAATGCCAAATCCATTAACCTGTTCGCGCAATCGCCATTCCTCTACCTCGATGCTGGCCAAAGAGGCAGTCTTCCGGCTCAATGCATCGGCCACCACATTGGCTCTACCTGGGTGATAAGAGATCGTGCAATCATAGTCCTTTAACAGCTCCATCCACCGCCTCTGCCTCATATTTAACTCATCTTGAGAGAATAAATACTTCAGGCTTTTATGGTCGGTGAATATCTCAAAAGTCTCACCGTACAGATAGTGTCGCCATATTTTTAGCGCAAATACAACTGCAGCTAACTCTAAGTCATGTGTGGGATAATTCTGCTCATGTACCTTTAGTTGTCTGGAGGCATAAGCTACAACTCTCCCATGTTGCATCAGAACCGCTCCTAACCCTTGATAAGAAGCATCAAAGTATACCGCGAAGCCGCCACTGCCACTGGGCAATACTAGGACTGGCGCCGAAGTAAGACGATTCTTCAATTCTATGAAGCTCTCCTCACACTGATGGGTCCACTCAAAAGCGATACCCTGTTTCAATAACTGAGTTAACGGTCGCGCGATCCGGGAGAAACCCTCGATAAACCGTCTGTAGTATCCAGCCAATCCGAGAAAACTCCTCATTTCTGTCACTGTCGTAGGACGGGGCCAGTTCAAAACGGCTTCAACTTTCGTTGGGTCTACTGAAATACCTTCTGCAGAAACCACGTGTCCTAAAAAGCTCACACTAGTCATCCAGAATTCGCACTTACTAAGCTTGGCATACAACTGATTTTGTCGCAGAACCTCTAAAACCACTCTGAGATGATCCGCATGTTCCTCCCTACTCTTGGAATATACCAGAATATCATCTATGAACACCACTACAAACTGGTCAAGATAGGGCCTGAAAATGCGATTCATCAACTCCATGAAAGCTGCTGGAGCGTTAGTCAGTCCAAAAGACATCACCAGGAATTCGTAGTGTCCATACCTGGTGCGGAAAGCGGTTTTCATAACGTCTGAATCCCGCACCCTGATTTGATGATACCCTGATCTTAAATCGATTTTAGAGTAAACCACGGATCCCTGCAGCTGATCAAATAGATCCTCAATACGCGGCAAAGGATACCGGTTCTTGATGGTGGCTTTATTCAACATACGATAGTCAATACACATTCTCATCGTACCGTCCTTCTTTTTCACAAACAACACAGGTGCACCCCACGGAGACACACTGGGGCGTATAAACCCCTTATCTAATAACTCCTGGAGTTGCACCTTCAACTCTCTTAACTCAGCAAACCCCATACGATACGGGGCTCGGGAAATAGGTTCCGTACCTGGAACAACATCAATTACAAAATCCACTTCTCTAGACGGCGGTAGCCCAGGAAGTTCCTCCGGGAACACATCCTCGAAGTCCTGCACTACGGGGATATCCTGCAGGCACGGAAGTTCCTCCTTCAAGTTCAACACCACCGCTAGAAAAGCTTCACCACCCTCACGCAAAATCCTTTGTGCCTCCACTGCCGCTATCAAGGGGATCCCGTCACACTGGTACTCCAGTCCGGAGTACGTACAGACTGGCTGTCCCGGTACTTTGAACAATATCTCTCTTCTGACGCAGTCCACCATAGCATGACACGTCATCAGCCAGTCCATCCCCAGTATGACGTCAAAGTCCCTTATCTGGAATACAATCAGGTCAATCCATGTCTGTAGCAAATTCACTCTAACCTCACAATTCCTGCACACAGAGTTCATGAGCACACATTCCCCATTGGGTAACCATACCCTCAGAGGACTGTTCCCAATATCAATCATAAGTTCGTTTCTCTCAACGAAACTTTGAGATAAGAAGGAGTGTGTCGCGCCCGTATCGAACAGGGCATTAGCATCCCGACCGTTTACCAAAATCATACCTGACATGGCATTGTTGGCAGGGCCTGCCTGTCCTCGGCCCATCACATTCCCTTGTCCCGATCCAGAAGGTTGATTGACGGAACCCCTTGATCCGCTCCTGCCTGGCATGTTACGAGACCCAGCAAACGATGGGCCAGCCCCGCCCGATCTATTACCCGCCAGCTGCGGGCAACGAGCTTTAATGTGGCCTTGCTGACCACACAGATAGCAACTAAGTGTGGATGCGGGGCACGACATACCACCATGGGCTCGCTGACACCGTGAGCAAGTGGGCGAGTGAGATGGCCGCGCTCCGCGACCATAACCGCTGGGCTTTGATATCCCACTCGTACCAGACCTCCTGTCCCCACTGAAGAATCGGCTGACGCCATGAAAGAATCCTCTCGACTTCCTCGATGGTCCAGCCTCCGATCTCCCCTTACGTGCCGTGTGCTCATCCTCTGCCTTCAATGACTTCTCGATAAGCTGTGCCCGGTGGTACATTTCCTCGTACGTCTGCAGCATGAACGATGATAACCTCCCCCGAATCCTGGGGTCCAGACTCTCAATGTACCGGTGCGCCTTTAGTTCCGGTGTGGCTACCTGGTGGGGGGCAAACTTTGAGAGATCCGTGAATCGACGCTCGTGCTCGTCCACCGACATATCTCCCTGCTCCAATAACTCGAACTCTCGGATCTTGGCCCTTCTTAAAGTGGCTGGGAAATATTTGTCCAGAAAGGCTTGGCAAAACTGCACCCAAGCCATCCCCTGGTAGTGTGTTCTGGCGGCAGCTCGAGAAGACTTCCACCATAGAAATGCGTTATCCCTCAGATGGTGTTCCACCAGTGCCGCCTTCTCCAAATCAGTGTAGTCTAGGTATTCGAAGATCCGTTCCCAGTTCCACAGGAAGGACTGGGCCTTCTTCGGCCCTTCAGTACCGTCGTAAGTAGGGGCATTCTGATGCCTTATCTCGGACAGCATCTCTATCCGGCGGTGTCTGGACACCGTCGTCCCTATTTCAGGCATGTTTCTTCCAGCGTTGCTCCCCGCGTCGTCTGCCATCTAGAATTTCACAAAGAAGATTGAGTAGAGAGTTTGGAATCAGGAGAAGTTCAACTGAAAGGTTTAGTACTCGAGATTGGTGTGTTTCAAACTGGTGAATCTACAACCTTTTATACTACCAAGATTCAAAGTCCAATAATTCGCAATTTATTAAAAACTGACACTCATACATGCAGGGTTACTATTCGCCTGCAATCTGTCGATCACATGGTAACAGTACCAGAATGACCATTCACACACTCTGACAAGATTCTCACTCACACACGACGATTACACTCAGTTCACACACAAGTCTGAGTTCAATTCTGGGGACCACGCGCGTAGTCAGCTACTGCAACCTCAAGCTCCCTACGGGCAGCCTCAAAGAGTCCTAGATGGAAGTCTTCTACACGTCGGTCCAGTCCGGGGATACTATTCACAAGGTCCCGAAATTGTCGACATTTCTCAAGACGGTAGATGGGAACGTCCTCATCCTCAATCGCTGCAAGGTCTGCTATCAGACGCCTCAACTGTGAGAGAGTAAGCTCTGGTAGGTGTGAACCATGGTATACGCCGGTCAAGAATCCTGTCAGAAGATGCAAGCACTCCGGTACCGTGACAAACGGCGGCTGGAACTCATTGTCTGGGGCCCAGTTCGAAGCGTCTCCGGCTTCTGGTATCTCTGGAGTTTCACCCTCTAGATCACCACTGGGGCTTTGGATAGCTCATGCATGCGTCCTGGGTGTCGACCTTCGCCGCGATTTTCCATACTAACTGGATTCACTAGGGGTATTACTTGTGATCTTTCTGGCTAGGATGTGATTTTTCACTGACTGCTCCTCAATCGTACTTATAATAAGTTTTTGTTTGTCATCTAGCCATTCGTGTGGTCTTTTCAACTCACGGCACGCCTACTGTACACTGTCAAGTCTATTCGCACTCAGAAAGATTCCCCTGACAAAGGTGAGTGCGCCTGTGTCTATCTTTTATTTACTTTGCCCGACTCTGTCAAGTCTTATCATTCACGGGCGAGTTTACTATTCATTTTCATTTAAACCTAAAGCGCATACTAATCCACCTTATTACTCCAACTAACTGCGCTCTGATACCAACTGTAAAGACCAGCATTAGTACAAAAATTTCGCAAATTATTTAACTGCTCTTGACCAGTCAGCGTAACGGAAGCCAACAACTTAAAGTCCTCACCCGCGAATGTCTCGATCCCTCTTCTTCAATCCTTCAGTGCCGAAGTGTACCTATCTACCTGCGCTAAAGAACTAAGGGGGGGTCAGCGATAAACGCTGGTACGCCCCACCCATGCACATGCGAAAGGTCGTGTGACCCCTAACATCATCCTAGCGTGCATCCATTTGGAAAACAGTTTATTGCCACTATGCATCCAAGCCACAGGAATTAGAGCGATGCGGATAAATAATATCATTCAACAGGAACACATCAACTTAAATTCATCACGCGTAAAAGCAGTACGCATAACAAAAATTACTAACAATCACAAAATAATAAATACGACTTCCCTGATTCCTTCCTCACCATAACAACACTTCCACCGGATGCGAGGACCATTACAGTGCGTCCCCATCCACTCCTCCGGGAGCGCCCGGGAAACGGCGACAGGTACAACCGCGAGTGTTGCCACCCTTCCGTTCTCCTCCGACATTACAGCCGGGTACGCACCGCAGTGCTAGTGGGTTCGACCTCCACCTCATGCGAAAACATCGAAATTTCTCTGCAAAACGGCTCTGGCATTTCTAATTTACGGTAATGGTAGGATTCCAGTGACAATTCACCCACACCTTACCTCATATCCTCCACAAGGCATCATAACCATCCGGATTTCACCATACGTCCCACGGAATTTATCAGATAGATTAATAGCCGACCAACAGCATTAAGGAAATCAGATGCCAGCAGGGACGAAACCATTAACTCATCCAGTCAACTAAAAGTAGCAGTCCTCAGCAGAAATCTCGAATTCGTTTACCTCAAGGACAATTTCAATTTCCTTATCACAACCACAATAATTGATTTATCAAAGGCACCAAAGAATGGAGCAATCATCAAGCTGAACACGTGCCATTGATTTCTAATCTTCAATTTCCAATTTGTTGCTCGGGAACCCAATTCACACTCATTATTGTAGCCACAGTGAAGAATGGCAACGATTCCCAACCATCGCAATGTAAAGGACTATGATTCCCAACCCTTAACGCATTCATGAAATCAAGGGACGCACTTACTCAATGGACACTCGGACCCACGCACAGGACAAGTGTTCAAATCGTCAGGAACAACAAAGACGAAGACGACCGAGAACAGAGGACCAAGGAGGGAGTAAGACGTACGCAAGCACGACGAAGACTGAACACGGACAGAGGTGGGAGAAGAAAGGGCATACGCACATTCAGCAACCCGTCGACTCAGACGAGACCGAACCAACCTACCCGACCCTCCCCTAGAACTCCTACCCCCACACATTCAGCCGGAAGGAACAATCAAGACAGAACCAACAGGGGAGGGGGGTGAGAACGTACCTCTGTTCGCTCTCCTCCGAGACAACGTCCCCTTCCTAAACGATTCGCCCGCAATGCCACACTTTCCCCGGGTGTTTCGTCCGTCCCCTGCTGTGACTCGGTCGCCGCGCCGTGCGCAACCCTCCTGAGCAAGAATGCCGAACCGGTCGCCCTTCGCTCACTCCTTGTGACAAAACCCCTTCTCCTCTCCCTGAGTGAATTTCCTCTGAATCCTTTTAGAACTCATCTCCCCCAAACGTGTGTGGCTGAGGGAAGGATAAGAAACATTACCCCTTCGTGCTCTGTGCCGTTGTCATTTGCCTGACATGGGTTTGTGGGCTGCCTCGTTATGGGCTGTCTGTTCCCCCCTTACAATCATTCAGCCTAATCTTTACCGACAGTCCCTATGAGGTCGAGGACTCCGTTCATCGATTTCTTATCTAGTAGCCTCTCCGGTCGTAGTATAAGGCATCATAACACGAATCGAAAGTTGTGTCTGCAACCTCCTCTCATACTAAACTCAATATCGTAAATTAATTATTATTGACAACCTTGTTCCGAGTAAATCCGTGACGTTATACAAACGTTATCGCTACTCAAATTCGATTCCGTTTAGGTCCAGGCGTCCCCTTTCCCACGTGACGTAATCACACGAAATCAAATTTAAAGTTTCGATAACATTCGATATTAACGTCCTCGGACAACGAAAATATTAAACTCTCGCGCCACGTCGGATTTGACTCAGTCAAACGTGCTATTTCTAGTCAACCCGTCTAGTCAAAATAATATATTTCATTTCCGAAAATTCCGGGTCGTTACAATTTCTCCCGAAGATTTTATCAAAACAACATATCTTTGTCCCTTCCCCAAGCAAAAAACTAGTCGCGTGTGCGCTCCGATTAATTATTACACATCGCCAACAGCCTTTCTACGCGTTTCTTGTTCACGTGACGTGTTGAAGTTGTTGGTCCGACATGGGATTGGTTGATACACGGTGGCGGGTGCCCTCCGCGGCTAAGTTTCGGCGGTCGCGTTTTTAACATTGTGTTCTGATTCCAATCCAGATATAAAGAAAACGCGGCCTTGGAAACATACGCAGCAGCTTCCGACACACAAACGGAACTTTCAAATTCGAACCAAAATAAGTGTCTTTGCCTCTTTCCACGAAACAACGCCCGCATCCGGAACCCATCTATACATACGAGGCGCCGCGATGTGATCGATCAAACAATCCGCCACGCAGGAAAAAGATCTTAAACAATCCCCACCACCTTCGACCTGCCATGAACGAAATCCTCGACACTGCCTTCTTGTCCTACGACCCCCTGGATGTGTCCCTCCGTGTCCCGGTGAACCTCCGTCTCATCGCCAAGAGATGGCGCCGAGCCTACCTCGCCATCTACTGCTCCCGCGCCATTTCCTCCCCTCGTTCCCGCAAGGCCGGCAAGGTTCTTAGTCCTCGTCGCTCCTTTGCGGCCATCCCGATTCGCGAGGATGACCCCGTGTTGTCGTCTGAGTCGCCCTACGGCATTGGCAGGAGCCAGCTGGCTGACCTGGTGAAGTCCAAGGATCTTAAGGCTCTTAAGGACAGCGGAGGCGTCGTGAAGATGGCATCCCTCCTCGGCACTGACCTCGAGTCTGGGATAACCCCTGCCAACCCTGAGGATGTCTCGTCGAGGCAGGAGGCTTTTGGTAGGAATACTTATGAGCGGCCGCGTGCCAGGGGGTTCTTCTCTTTCATTGTGGACGGGTTCAAGGACCTCACAATTGTGATCCTCCTGTTCTGTGCTGCACTGTCGCTCGGGTTCGGTATCAAGGAGAATGGGATCAAGGATGGCTGGTACGATGGGGGGAGCATCTTCGTGGCTGTCTTCCTAGTCATTGCGGTATCGGCCGTGAGTAATTTCAGACAGAGCAGGCAGTTTGAGAAGCTTTCTGAGGTGAGCGGCAATATCCCCGTGGATGTTGTTAGGGAGGGACGCCGGCAGAAGGTCTCAATATTTGAGATTGTCATTGGGGACGTTGTCTTCTTGAAGATCGGGGATCAGATTCCGGCGGATGGATTGTTCATCGATGGCCACTCGCTGCAGATTGATGAGTCCAGCATGACAGGTGAAAGCGATCACGTCGAGGTGAACTCCATGCAGAATCCGTTCCTCTTCTCCGGGACGAAAGTAGCCGATGGCTACGGCAAGATGCTTGTGACATCTGTCGGGATGAGTACAACATGGGGTGAGATGATGAGCTCCATCTCACGGGACACGAACGAGCAGACCCCGTTACAAGCTCGGCTAAACAACCTCACCTCCTCGATCGGTAAGCTGGGCCTGGCCGTCGCCCTCCTTGTCCTGGTTGTTCTCCTGATACGTTTCTTCACCGGAAATACATACGACGAGAATGGAAATCGGGAGTTCACCTCGGGTGTATCCACCTCCAACGACATAATCAATGGCGTGGTTGGCATCGTGGCTGCGGCTGTGACCATCGTGGTAGTTGCCATCCCAGAAGGCTTGCCTCTTGCCGTCACGCTTACGCTTGCGTACTCAATGAAGAGAATGATGAAGGACCAGGCGATGGTGAGGAAATTGTCTGCTTGTGAGACCATGGGATCGGCGACGACAATTTGCACCGACAAGACTGGGACACTTACGATGAATCAGATGACGGTCACGTCATTTCACCTCGGCAACGAATCCATTTCAGAAGGCTGTAATCATTCATCTATATCCAGCTATGTTCTCGACTTGATCAGGACGGGAGTTGCTCTGAACACGACGGGCAGCGTGTACAAGTCATCGTCGGCCGCATCAGATTACGAGTTCTCTGGCAGTCCAACAGAGAAAGCAATCCTCTGCTGGGCAGTGACACAACTAGGGATGGACATCGATGAGGAAAAGAGGAGTTACGAGATCGTCCACGTCGAGGCCTTCAATTCATCAAAGAAAAGAAGCGGAGTCTCGTTGATCAAGAAAGCGGACAGAACCCATCACGTGCACTGGAAAGGCGCAGCCGAGATGATTCTCGCCATGTGCTCGAGCTTCTACGACAGCAACGGCATCGAGAAGGAACTGATTGGATACGAAAGGACAAAGCTGGAGCAGATCATCGAAAGCATGGCTGCTAGAAGCCTCAGATGCATCGCCTTCGCCCACGGGCACGAATCTGAATTCCAGCCAAAAGATGGAAATGTGGAGGAAAGACTGAAGGAAGATGGTCTGACGTTGCTAGGACTGATCGGTATCAAGGACCCATGCAGACCCGGTGTGAAGGCTGCTGTACAGGCGTGCCAGGATGCCGGGGTGAGCATCAAGATGATTACGGGCGACAACGTCTTCACAGCAAAAGCAATCGCGACGGAGTGTGGGATACTCAAACCGGGCGACGAAACCAATGACTGTGCCGTGATAGAAGGGTCTGAATTCCGCAACTTATCTCCCCAAGCAAGACTCGAGAGGGTCGAGAGAATCCGGGTGATGGCCAGATCGTCCCCCTTCGACAAGTTGCTGATGGTTCAGTGCCTGAAGCAGATGGGACACGTGGTCGCCGTCACGGGGGACGGAACCAACGACGCACCTGCCCTCAAAGAAGCTGACATTGGGCTCTCGATGGGGATCCAGGGCACAGAAGTCGCGAAAGAGAGCTCTGACATCGTCATACTGGACGACAACTTCGCGACAGTCACGACCGTACTGAGGTGGGGACGTTGTGTATACACCAACATCCAGAAATTCCTCCAGTTCCAGCTCACCGTGAACGTCGCGGCCCTCGTGATCAACTTCGTCGCGGCCGTTTCCTCCGGGTCCGTCCCCTTGACGGCAGTCCAGCTGCTGTGGGTGAACCTCATCATGGACACGCTCGGCGCCCTGGCCCTGGCGACAGAGCGCCCAACCGAGGAGCTAATGAGGAAGCCCCCGGTCGGGAGGACGGAGCCGCTCATAACCAACGCGATGTGGAGGAACCTTGTCGCGCAAGCAACCTACCAGGTGGCCGTCCTGTTGACGCTGCAATTCGCAGGGGAATCAATCCTCGGGGTGAGCCAGGCAACCAACCGAACCGTCATATTCAACGCGTTCGTGCTGTGCCAGGTTTTCAACGAGTTCAACGCGAGGGAGATCGAGAGGAGGAACGTGTTCGAGGGCCTTCACAGGAACAGGCTGTTTGTGGGGATCGTGGCGGGGACGGTGGTGCTGCAGGTGGTCATGGTGGAGTTCCTGAAGAGGTTTGCCAACACGGAGAGGCTGAGCTGGGGATTGTGGGGGATCTGCGTCGCCATCGCCGCCGCGTCCTGGCCGATCGGCTGGGTCGTGAAGTGCGTCCCCGTGCCGGCGACCCCCATATTCACCTTGCTGAGGTTGAAGTTACTGCGCAGAAAATGAGGACTACTTGCCCTAAATTCCAATTTTTTATTCTTTATATTTTATCTACTTTATTCTTTTTGTTCTTTTATCAGTAGATATCTACTTTTGCTAAATAATAAATTATTTAGAATGACCGAGACCTATGCCGGATCTGATACTGGGCCGAAAGTAGGCCCAACATCGAGGCCCAAATCGCTTTTCTTAGGCCCATTAAGTGCTTTCACCTTTTCCTTTGGCACCCTCCCACACGACACCGAAAATAGTTCGCCGCGTCGCGTGTTCATAATAATTTACGACACATTCCTCTCGTGTAGGTTTCGGTCTCGTATTCTTCAAGCCCATCACATGAGTCGGGTCCATTCTAAAACTAATCGTCGATATAAACATTCACCCATTGATTTTATATGCTAGTATGGAAGTGTTTGGCGCGGAAAAGTTGTTCATCGCAACACGTGTCGAATTTTACAATGAATGTGGTTGCCGTTAAGTGAAAGTAAACGCAATACCGGAATTTAATACAACGGTACTGAATTTACAGCATTTGGTGTTTTACACCGTAAAGCGAATGAATACAAATATAACAACTAGGCAAGACACCGGAATTTAATGCGACGGAATCAAGCTTACTGTGCGACACTTACAGACATCACTCGAACGGTAGACAACAGAAAAAGGTTGATGACGCTTCACGACGGTCGAATGCGGACGGAGGGCGGTCGAGGCGAATTCCTTTCGTAGAATTCACCCTTGTGGAGCGGTGAGGACATCAACGGCGCCCAACAGGATCAACAGCACCGAGGGTAGAGCGCGACACCGGACAAGATCAACGGCGTCGCGGGCGGAGTCGAAGTGTTGGCAGGTCAACGGCACCGAGGGTGGACCGCAACGCTGGACAGAATCGACAGCGCTGAGGGTTGGCGGAGGGCGTCAACAACACCTGACAGAATCGACAGTGCTGAGGTTGGAGGATAAAGGACCGATAAAAAGTAAATGCTAAAAGACTTGAGTCTGTGTTTGAGTTGTCGTGTGTGTTTTGTTGTTGTCTGTTGCGAACCTTTTATAGCTCATGATATTTCTTTTGCGGTTATTCTGCAGACTCAGAATCTTCTCAAATCGTGTGCACGATCTATCATTTTGTAGGGGACATGCACAGCGTGTCTTGTTTAACTTCTCTGGATTTGCCATGTGTCCCTTTTCTTAGTCGTGGCTTAGTTATAGACTTGAGAGTTGTCCTGAATTGTGACTAAGTTGCTCCCGAGTATGATTGATCTTACCTCTCGAGTTCGTCGTCTTCTTCTCAAGTAGGCTGTTCTCGAGCGCTCGAGAGCTGCTCCTCGAGCAGAGTATCTCCTAATGCTCGAGCGGCTTCTCGGGTATTACCTTTCTTGGACTCCGTTGTTTGGTCCACTAAGGACAAAGCCAAAAAATTCATGTATGTCAACAGGAAGGCACTTTTCAATGTGGGAGTTGAGGTTTAATGCATCAACATCTCCCATCAAGCATAGACTCATACCATGTGAAAAATCATAGCCAGCCCCCTCCTCAAATCCAAAACATAAACCTAACGATTTTCACTCTAAAAAAATTAAGATTAATTATGTGAGGCACTTTTTAAATGTCGGACTTGGGAACTTAATATTAACAATTTTTTACCATAACCGAGATATATGATAACAAGGGCGACAACGAAATTATTTTAAGATGGATGGATGGAAAAAATAGACAGGCAAAAGGGAGTGGAGAGAAATCACATGGGCCCCTACAAAGATAACAACAACTCAAAATACATCACCACTCTCTCCCTCCCTCCCCCCAAAAAGGAGGAAAAATAATAATGAATAAAAGTAACACTAGAAAACAAAATAAAAACTACTTTTTCTTTTCTTTTTTTTCCCCTAAAATTTTAAAAAATAATATTTTCCATTTCTCCAGAAAGTGAAATCCCTCGCAGCCTTTTATTCCATTTATTTATTTTTATGTGAAATAAAGAGTGAAATGGGACCAGGGGGGGGGGGGGGGGGTGGGGATGTGAATGTACTTTGCACTCTGATGTTGTTTCTGATCATTTTCTGAACTTTTTTTCAAGACCCGAAAAAGAAAAGGAGGAAAAGAAAGCAACCTGAATGGTTAATTTACCCATTAATCACGATTGATCAACTGTCAATTCAGCCATGTTTTGTTAAATAGCAAAACAAAAAAAAAACATATTATTTGTGGAAAAAACAAAATTAACTGAAACGCATCTTACTTTTTTTGGTTTTTTGTTTCTTCCTTTGATTCATTGGCCGCTGGAAATGAATGAGTGAATGAATGAATAAAAGAAAGAGAGAAAAAGTGATGGAAAAAGTGCTTTTGATAAAGCTTTTGCATGTCTAATCCTGTTGAGTAGGGGGGGTCGTGGTGAAGATCATGTGGGCAAAAAAAAAAAGAAATGCTTTTGTGATATCTATCATCACTCACCCATCTTGAAATCAATCCCTTCCCATTAGCCATGTTATATAATCAAATCTCGATTTAATGTTTTACGAAAAAATGGTAAAATTTCAACATAGTATCAAAGGGGTTCTGAACTTAAACTCTACGCACGTAAAAATCACTCGTATATGTCATAGGCTTGAAAGCTAGATCTTGGTTGATTCATAATAATGCATCTTGATCATATGAAAAGTATTTCTACTGCTCCACACCCTTTTGGATCATCAAATCTTTTCATTATTGGTCTTTCTGAATAAGTGGTTTCTAGGACAAGGACCGCATAGTTGCATCCTACTTAGATCCTGATTCACTTTTTATCCCCACCCCTCCAACAATGGGGTGGTGGCAATTGTTTACAAAAGCCACTTTCCTCTTCCTCTCCTCGTTGTCGTCGTTGTTGTCGATGTTGGCATGCAATGAATGCCACCTTTTCGAGCTTGTGAATTGAAAAAGAGAAGGCCTCTAGGGTTTTGTCATTTGAGGTGACCCCTGCACAAACCTCTTTACTTTTCTTTTCCCTTTCTCTTTTTAAGCTTGTCGTGTCGTTTCGACGTCTTAATATTACTACACATTTGCAAGTGCTTTGCGGTATCAATCGGAACGTGTTCGTCATGTGTTTGGTGAATAACTAACACTAAGAGAGCTTTCCCACTTTATGAAGGTACAAACAAAGAAGAAAAAAGGGTTTGGCCCGCTCTTGATAAGCTTTTGATGTACTCGGGGTGGTAGTACAATCATTCGAATTAAAAGTGTGAACGATGGATTTGTTCTCGTAGACCGACCCCAACTAATCGACTGCTCGAATTATGCTCGGGTGCGGGGGTCGTGGGAGAGACTGTTTGTATCCAGACTCGGCATTTCGTGATCGAGCTGTTAACGACGTATATTATCTAGCTATAGGACACACTCGCGGGGTCTACTATTTCTATTCAAATCACATGTTCGATCACATGTTATTGGTAAGAATCAGTTCAAGTCGTTCAAGTTGTTCTTCAAAGCAATGTTAAATTCGAAACCCTGATTCATATTGTACATGTGAAGATCACGTAGAAGAAGAAGGGGGGGGGGGGGGGGGGAAGTAAACTGTTCTTCAAAGTTCGTGTTCTTGCAAAGAGGACAAGAGGCGCATGCCTGTTAGGGAGGGAACATCATACCTTTTATCTTTTCTTTTTGTAATACGGTAAAAGTATTGGACTTTCTCGACTTGAACGCAATGCTATGCTTATCCTCAGTTTATTCATTCATTTTTCACCTGCCTCATGTCCCTCAACATTCACCATTCAACTCCATCTCTTCCTTTCTTTGTCGCCATTCTTACGTTGCGCGTGCGCGCCGCTCGTGTCCTTCTTTACATCATTTCATTCCTCGTGTCCCTTGTTCTCTTTTAATTTTCTTCTCTCGCCTTCCACAACTTATCTCTCCTAGCATTGATTTGATGAGTTTCGTCTGTCAATACATGAAAACAGAGGAAAAAACGAAGCGGAGAGATGAGTGAGTCATTAGAAGGTGAAAAAAGGGGGCTGCTCTTGTTTGTCTTGTTCTTTCGCACAAACCCTTGTATGTAATAAGGAAAGCTCGTGCATGAAGAGAGCCTTTTATGTTAAATGCGTGGAAAATCTCGTGTCCCACTCCTAAGTCCAGTATGTAAGCTCAAGGATCCTAAAAATCAATTGGCAAAAGAGGAATTGACATATCGGTCTTATATGCTAGTTTGTGAGGCATTTTCTTAAGTTTCAAAATACTCCGAGCTTTGATATCACATGAAAAATCTCAGGCCGGTCACTCTAAAACTAATTGACAAACAGAGAGATAATCCATCGACTTTATAAGCTAGTTTTTCGGGCATTTCCTTTTTTAACGCGGGATCCAATTATAAAAAGTTTCAAAAATGTAAATAATCAATCAAAACACTAAAAAGAGGAACATGAAGAAAGCGAGAGGGAGAGGGATTGGAAGCAGCAAGCGTGCATTTCTAAACATTCAGCCTTTTGTTTTTCCATCATCATGTGCTGCCCCATATCTATCTATCTCTCTTAGGGGGTTTCAAAAAGCCACCCACCTTAAGATTCGATCTCAAAGTTATGGGGGCATGCAAAGCCAATGCACTGTGTTCAAGGAGGAAGAGGAATGATAAAAAAAGCTAACACCCGATTTTTTCTCAACTTGGTCATGAACTTTGGACTTCATTGTTGTTATTACATTAGTCATTAATGTGTAAGTTGACACCGGGGAAAACCAACAAGCGACGGGTAAAATCCGAAAGGTCGTCACAGAAGCGAATAAAATGGGACCACTTTCCTTTTCCCGAATTTTGGGGGAAGTGATTTTTTTTACATTAAAGTGGATGGATGGATGATGGTTTTGGTGTTGGTGTCGGAGGTTTATGTGTTACACATTAGGGATAAGTCGACAAGACAATTTGGTGAAGATAACGATAATTTCTCAAATAGGTCGAGAATATTATGAATAATTATGACGAATAGCAACTGTCGAGACTCTTTATCTACCAAGACCCTTCATATACCGAGACGTTTCATTTGGTTATACTATAAATAGAGGGTCTTGTAAGAAGTATTTTGTATCTTTGATCGAAATCAATAAAGAAACTATTTCCCCCTTTCTTTCTCTTGTGTACTTCTTCCTTATTGTTTCGTTGTTTTACAACAGAGAAAAATTGTTGTTCGATAAAGCAAGTTCGATTTAAAAAAAAGGAGAACATCAACTTTCCAAACTAAATTTTGAAACTCTGAAGAAGGACTTCTTTAGTAGATTTTGGAACTCGTTCTTCTCGACAAAGATCTCAAGGCTATTTGAAAGTTTGAAACACACTTCACTGCATATAAAAGCACGAATATGGTAGGATTTCATCCGCGGAACTTCTTAAACGAAATCAATCCGCTTACAGCTTTACTAAACCCCAGTATCGGAAGATCACATTCGTGGGTGTTTCTTCATCACCATAAGACAACAAGACCCACTTAGAATTCCTCCTCTCTCCTTTTCCTTTCATAGTTTTACAATTAGTTTTGCCCCATTCGTTGCGTTTGTAATCATTTTGTACCAAATGTTTCCGGTGATGTAAGAGGGGGCACGTACGATGGTGTCTTTACCTTAGAAGCGTGCAAATGGTGGAGGGGGGGGTTGCTCCAAATTGTGACGATATCCATGCACATGTGGTCTGGTGGATGACACCAATGCCAAGCAAGGGGCTGCTACGTTCATCCAAATTCGCATAACGTCACCCTGGGAATCTCATGTGACCAAGTAATAGATATCAATAATAATGATGTAAGAAAAGACTAGGAAGCAAATAAAAATGACTTGACACTGGCCAAAATTCTTCTATTGACCAACAGTTGGAAGGAATTTCAAAATGACAAAGACAAAGAAAAGAGGGGAAGAGGAACAAAAGGTACGTGGCTTTGGTGGTACTACATTTCATTTCATTGGGATGTGAGACGAGGCGGGCGGATGAATGTTACCGTTGACAGAAAAAATATTTCGTAAAATAACGGAAACGAGTACGAACTGACTATGAAATTATTTCGTATTGTACGAAGCGTGTACGAATTGAGTAGAAATAATTTCGTATTCCGATACTAAACTATTTCGTATTCCCATGCGAAACTTCGGCCTAGTTTCATACTGTGACCTTGTGAGGGGAAGTCCCTTAAATTGCCAGTGTAGTTTCAGCAGAAGCCCAACGCACATAACAGAAGAAACAACACCAGCACAAAGCACAACACAACACCACACGACATTTTGCGGCACAAGACCCAAATACGCTCACCCACAAACACACAGAGCGACAGGCACAGACATAACCCCACCACCGTCACCGAATACCATCCCAAAGACCACCCAAAGAAAAGGAGACCCATGTAAGAAAATCATAAGGAAAAGGGAGAGAAAAAAAAAAAAGCATCCTCCTTTGTCCCTCCTCCTCTGCACGTGATAAAGGAAGAACATGTTAAAAAGCAAAAGTGGGTGGGTAAAAAATATTTATAGAGGGAAGCTGTTTTTGGGTTCGTGTTGTGTATCTTTCCCAAATCCCCCATCACCATCACATCGCCCCACCACCACCACCACCACCGCAACAAAAGTTTTTCATTTCTTTAAATTATCAGGAAGAGTGTGTGTCTGTCTGTGTGTGTGTGTTTTTTTTGTTAAAAAGTTTTTATGATTTTGTTTATGCTCTTCCATGCTTGTATTAAAGGAAGACTCAATCATCGGCTATCTACTCCTTCCCTTCCCCCTCCCCTCCTACCTCTCTTTCCCTTTCCCTCCTTCCCCTGTTCTCGTTCAAGCACAGCTAAGGAGGGAGAGAGCTCCAAAGTAAGTGGGAAGTTTGTTTTCGTTTTCCCTCGACCTTTTTAGTGTCGTGTTATAGCATTTATCATTATCACTAGAGAGGTGATTCACTCTTCCCAAATTATGAATCATCGGTGAGTGAAAAACATTGCGGGGTGTTGTTGCCGTGTTGCATTGATTTCTCTTGCAGGAGTTTGAGTGAGGAGGTTGAGCAGGTGAAGTGAGTTTGGTTTGGTGTTTTTTGTGGGGAGGGAGGGATTCCTATTACTACTACTACTACTACACAATTTTGAACTGCCCTTTTCAAGGTTTATTCCTCCAGTTTGTATCCTTTTTTTTTCCTACCTCGATACTGTTCTGTCTGGTTGTGTAGCTTTTGCTTCTCTCCCAGCCACAACATCCAATCCCTTTTGTTGTTTTCTAGGTTGTTGGTTGTTGTTCTTTTCCTCCGCTTCCCTTCTCTCCTGTCTATTCACATTATCACCACCCCAAAGCAGCCACCCCAGCAGCAGCTTCTGCAGCGCCAGGAGCAGCATCATTTTGTTCTTTCTTCCCCACCTCCCAAGATTTAATCTTTTCTTCTCTTTTAACAAAACAATAAAAAACCCAGTCCCCCACCCCACCCTTGATTTTATTAATATTTGAAACGAGTGTGTTTGGTCTTTATCGTCCTGGTTGCTTCCTCCTCTCTGTGGTTTTTTGAAGCATTAAGGAGACGGACAAAGCTGGGGGATTTTGTTTTTCTCTGGATCCCAGTTTTGTCTTTGTGGGTGCACTTCCTTTTTAAGACTCGTCTTCTTCTCCTCCTCCTCCTCATACCCATAACGTTTGTCTTTAATCTTTGGATTAACAAGCGGACAAACTCGACTTTTAAATAATAAGATCAAGAAGTTCTTGGTTTCTGGGTTTTGTTTATTCTGGTTGGTTTTGATGGTGGGGTGGTGTCAGGTCTTCTTCCTTCTCTTCCTCGGAACTGTGGAATAGAGAAATCCTCTCGAGCTCATAAAAAAAGAAGTTTACGGGAGAGGGAGGAAGGGGTGGAGAAAAGTTTCCATCTTTGTCCAGACATATTTTTTTTCCCTTGAAGAAACGGGAGTAGATTGGCTGGGTGAATTATCTGCTAGTCCTTTTTTTCTGATCCATTCCTAATTATTCCCCTTCGAAAAAAAAGGGAGAAATGATTTAGTATTTGATTTGCTTCTGGGGTGTCCTGTTCCTAATGATTTTGCTGAAGAATGGCAATGCCTGTGGTGCAGGTGCAAGAAAGGAGAATCCTTTCTTTCTTGTAATGATGATGACTGATTTTCTATTGTTCCTTTTCTGTTTTAAAATCTCCATGTGATTTCAACTATTGCGTGCTCGGGGGCCAATAACCCTCACGATTATTTGCCGTTTTTCCACCATCCCTACAGATGGTTTCTTCCCTACTGACATGCAGTTTCATGCTCCCGATTGTCTCAGCCTGAAATAAATTTATGAGCCGGTTGGTGTTGCCATAAACCAGTTGAAATCTTGAAGTTGCAAAAAGATTTTCTGAGGATGCCTACCCGGCAATCAAAGGAGAGCGCAGAGAAGCACATTGTGATCAAGACCCACTTCCAGAATCCCATGAAGGAGGCCAACCGATCGCCAAGAGTTCCCCAGAATTGTAAAGGCCCCCCTGAAGCGGCGGTGGCCGTCACTGCTACCGTGCCTGGCCAGAATCAGGGGGGTTCGGGTTCCCCACCCTCGAAGAACCGGGGAAGGAGGAGACGAAGAGGCGGTCGGAAATCCGAGCAGGGAGAAGTTTGCGGCCGGCCGGGCTGTCGCCCATGCCCCGGTGATGCCTTCTCGGAGTTGCCTACCGCGGGTCCCAGTGATGGTGGGGAGTTGATGTTATGTGGGACTAGGAGTGAACACGTGAGTACCCCTCCGTCGAGCAAGTCTTTGAGTTTGGCTCAGAGGCCTGGTTTTGGACAACTCGGGACAAAGTGCGTCGTCAAGGCCAACCATTTCTTAGCAGAGTTGCCCGATAAGGACTTGAACCATTATGACGTGAGTTCAAATTCAAAGTTCTGAACCTCTTATTTGTGTATTCAATGTAGTTTTGCAAACAGTGCGTTATATCTGTTTCTGGCAACTCAAAAGTCAACTAGATCTGAAAGCGATCTCTCCTCCCAGTTGCAATGCAAAAAATTTAAGGCTTTTCTGAGTCTTGACAATTTGGGCTACATTTGTTCTTATTGTTGCTCTCTGTTGGTGATCCATTTATGAGTTCTTCTGTTGGTCGTGGGGGGTTTGGGAATTCCTTTTGCAGGTGACAATAACTCCTGAAGTGGCATCAAGGACCGTGAACAGGGCCATAATGGCAGAACTACTGAGACTGTATAGTGAATCTGACTTAGGAATGAGATTACCAGCATATGATGGCAGGAAGAGTCTTTACACTGCTGGTGAGCTCCCTTTTGGATGGAAAGAGTTCACGGTTAAGCTTGTGGACGAGGATGATGGGGTAAATGGTCCCAAGTAAGAGCAGAGCCCCTTTATTGTTTTGCAGACTTATTTTCTTTTCCTTCCGAGATCATTAACTCTTGTAGAACTGATTACTCGAGGTGGGCTTTCGAGATTTAAGCCTTAGAACCGATGCTGATATCTATCTTTATAGGAGGGAACGAGAATATAAGGTGGTGATAAGATTTGTCGCAAGGGCAAACATGCACCACTTGAACGAGTTTCTCGGTGGGAAGCGAGCAGATGCCCCGCAGGATGCTCTACAGATATTGGATATCGTGTTAAGGGAGCTTTCTGTGAAGAGGTAGACTAAATATCCAGCCTTTGCTTGGAAAACTTGAATTGTTCTGATAAAATTGTCGAGCTTGGACTGACTGGTTATCTGGTTCCTGCTTTTTGTGTGTAGATTTTCTCCCATTGGAAGATCCTTTTTCTCGCGTGATATAAGAGCTCCACATCATCTTGGCGAGGGCTTGGAATCCTGGTGTGGGTTCTACCAAAGTATTAGGCCAACACAGATGGGGTTATCCCTTAATATTGGTATGGGAAATATCTCCTCTAATGGTTCTTCGGCCATGTAAATGCACATTTGTATTTTTATGCTGAACTGTATGATTGTGAAAATCTGATTGTAGATATGGCTTCTGCTGCATTTATTGAGCCCCTCCCTGTGATAGACTTCGTGGCCCAACTTCTTGGCAAAGATGTCCTATCGAGGCAGCTATCTGATTCTGATCGTATCAAGGTTCGTTTTTAGGCTTGCACGTCAATCACTTCCTGCATCCCTGGAGATCACGTCTTGGTAGGAATGCATTTCCCTGTGTTCTTCTGATCGTGATTTAACTAGCTAAACTGCCAGACAAAGAAGGCTCTACGAGGAGTAAAGGTTGAAGTTACACATAGAGGTAATGTTCGAAGAAAGTACCGGGTTTCGGGTCTGACTTCACAGCCAACAAGAGAACTAGTGTAGGTTTCTTTATCTTCTCCCATTTTATTGTTTGAAATCGAGGTATTACCAGTTGAGTGAATGAAGTATGTTGTTTTGCGTGATGTCGCGTATAGATTCCCTGTAGATGACGACTCAAACATGAAATCCGTTGTGGAGTATTTCCAAGAGATGTATGGATTCACGATTCAGCACACTCATCTTCCTTGCCTTCAAGTGGGAAACCAGAAAAAGGCTAATTATTTACCTATGGAGGTGATGAATTGTTTCTATTCCATCCCGAGTATTAATTCACTGAAGTATCTTTGAATCTAAGCAAGGATGGTTTTTCTGCGTTGATTGCAGGCTTGCAAAATTGTTGAGGGGCAGCGATATACGAAGAGACTGAATGAGAAGCAAATCACTGCTCTATTAAGATTTACGTGTCAAAGACCCAGAGACCGGGAACAGGATATATTGCACGTATGTTTTCTCTTTTTCCTGTGCAACAGAAATGGGGTGTTGCCAATGTTTAGAATATCGGATATTTATGTACTCATGCCTCTAGCTCTCTTTTGTTCTATCTTCCCTCTGCTTCTGCAGACAGTTCAGCACAATGCCTATGATCAAGACCCTTATGCCAAGGAGTTTGGAATTAAGATCAGTGAAAAGTTGGCTTCTGTCGAAGCTCGGATTCTCCCGGCCCCTTGGGTAAAAAATTACCTTAAGGTTTTCCTGCAGTGAGGCATTCATGTAACAGTATCCAATGATTTTGTTGTCTTGTATATGACAGCTAAAGTACCATGAAACTGGGAAAGAGAAGGATTGTCTTCCGCAAGTAGGACAATGGAATATGATGAACAAGGTATACATCCTCTGTTGTTGCTCTACTCTGTTTCTTTATTTTTTGTTGTGCACAGGGGCATGATGTGTCTTGTACTTCGCAGAAAATGATTGATGGCATGACTGTCAATCGTTGGGCTTGCATCAACTTCTCTAGGAGTGTTCAGGAAAGTGTTGCTCGCGGATTCTGCACAGAGCTTGCTCAAATGTGTACAGTATCTGGAATGGTTATGCTTTTCTCCTGATGCACCCTGTTTTCGAACTTTGGATTGTTCTTTTTGCATCGGAATCTGACTTGTGGTATGGTCATTTCTCACAGGAATTCAACCCACAGCCAGTCATAACGATCTACAACGCGAAGCCGGAGCAAGTGGAGAAAGCTCTAAAGCATGTGTATCACACTTCGAATAATAAAACTAAAGGGAAAGAACTAGAGCTTCTGTTGGTGATTCTACCAGACAACAATGGATCCTTATATGGTATGCTGTAGGGTTTAGTTTCATACTGACCAGGGTTGTTGCTATCTTCAGTTGACTGACTTCATTATGCTACTTTCACTTTTCTCGAGGCGATATCAAGAGAATATGTGAGACTGATCTCGGATTGATATCCCAGTGTTGTCTCACGAAGCATGTGTTCAAGATCACGAAGCAATACTTGGCTAATGTCTCACTGAAGATTAATGTCAAGGTCTGGTAATGTTTCACGTTTTTGCTGTTTCTTCTTAAACAATTCCAATGATTTTATGGATTGTTGACTTATTTGACAGATGGGAGGCAGAAACACGGTTCTTTTGGACGCTATTAGCTGCAGGATTCCTTTAGTTAGCGACATCCCAACGATAATCTTTGGAGCTGATGTGACACACCCGGAGAATGGTGAGGATTCCAGTCCATCTATTGCCGCCGTAAGCACTTATTTCTCCCCTGTAACCTCCCGTATTCATATAAATCGATTTCTCTGAAGGATGCATGATTCACATTTCTTTATAGGTCGTAGCGTCTCAAGACTGGCCTGAGGTCACCAAATATGCCGGATTAGTTTGTGCTCAAGCTCACCGACAAGAGCTCATACAAGACTTGTACAAGACATGGAATGATCCGGTTCGTGGCACCGTGCACGGTGGTATGATCCGGTAGGTCCATTTTGTGGATAACTCATAAGTTGTGGCAGATTGAAATGCATTTTGTTAGTGGTGACTCTATCTCTAATATGGCGTAGGGATCTATTACTTTCCTTTCGGAAGGCGACGGGGCAGAAGCCATTGAGGATCATATTTTACAGGTCGATCTCTCTAATGGAATCATCGATCATGGGTGTGTTTGTGTGAGCCTGGTAGTGTTTACCATATTGCTCATTATCTGTACAGGGATGGTGTTAGCGAAGGACAGTTTTATCAAGTTTTGCTCTATGAGTTAGATGCCATTCGAAAGGTCATTCTTTGATTTTATTTCCTCGCTGTCGTGTCCAGGCATTTCTGTTTTATCAAACTAAAACCTACTGGGATTTCTTTTTGTTTGCAGGCTTGTGAATCTCTAGAACCGAACTACCAACCTCGGGTCACGTTCATCGTGGTGCAGAAGCGACATCACACACGGTTATTTGCAAACAACCATCGAGACAAGAGCAGTGTAGATAAGAGTGGGAACATCATGCCTGGTATGCCGTCATTTCTACTGTTTATGCGTGTATAGGTCACTTGTACGTGTTTAGAAGTGAAATCATTTTTCTTTTTGCATATGCAGGCACAGTCGTCGATTCGAAGATCTGTCATCCCTCAGAGTTTGACTTTTACCTTTGTAGCCATGCCGGCATTCAGGTGAAATCATTTCCCTTGCTCGCCTTTGTCCTAAGATGTCGTGGTTTGCAACGGTTGAGTCGCTTAATGTGGATTAATTTCTTTGCAAAAGGGAACGAGCCGGCCAGCTCACTACCACGTGCTGTGGGACGAGAACAACTTCACGGCAGATGGGATCCAGTCATTGACAAACAATCTCTGTTACACTTATGCCAGATGCACGCGATCAGTCTCCGTCGGTAAGAAACGAACTGGCCGAGCATTCTTTTTGGTCAGCAGGATTTACTCACACCTAGCTGCCTGTTTCTTTCAGTGCCACCAGCATACTATGCCCACTTAGCGGCATTCCGAGCTCGTTTCTACACCACAGAATCCGAGATACACGAGAACGGGGTGACGGGGCACAAGGGAACTGAGAAAACGAAGGGTGCACGACTGGCTGGGCAATCTGGGGTGAGGCCGTTGCCGGCCCTGAAGGAGAACGTGAAGAGAGTAATGTTCTATTGTTAAGACTGGCACCGACCAGAGTGCACGCTTTCTCGTGTCAAGCATGTTTTCGGGCGATCTTTGTTCCTCCGACCGGATAACATCGTACATGGTGCATGTACATAGAGCTTAGGGTTGTTCCCGGGAGCCGGCTGGAGTCGCCGGAATTCGATTTAGTTCGGAAGTTAGGGACTCTTTCAGTTTGATTAGCCTAAGGTAGGGGTTAAAATATGTTAGGTTTTGTAAAGAAATGTTGTTATCGTTTCCTCTTTAGCCTTCTCTGCCTAATTGTTCTCCTCTTGCGTCATCTCGATCTCTGCCGACTCATGTTAAGGAATCCGCCTGAGCCGCATTGGCCGAAGCTCAAGTTACGGCTTCGACTTCCAAAGCTTCAGGAGTTCTCCGGTGATAACTGTCGTTAGCAATGGAGCAACAATTAAGGTTTCCTCAAGTGTAATCAACTTCAGATAAAATTTGAATTTTAAAAAGAAAAAAAAACAACAGTTGAAAAAAAATATGATAAATTTTGTTTTAACCCATAAAATTTAGGAAAGTGTGAAGACCTTGGTTATACATTGTATAATTTAATACGCCTCCTCAAATCGAACCGGATCGGCATCTTTGCCTCCGGACCCTTGGTTCAAGACTAGGCGTGCCTTTTTGGCCTTTGCTCTAATACTACGTAGAAACCTTACCGTTTGACCTAAAAGTTTAAGTTTTAGGTGAGACTTGATTATACTTCGTATAGTTTTACCAGTCTAGTTTTCGGATCAAAGCTGGAACAAAATGTAAGGGTTTGGTGTTCAGGACAGGACTGGACAGATCGATGTGTTCAGATTCCTGACAAATTCTTGGGATTTCTTCTCGATTTGCTTAGATCATCAATCAATTTTCAATGCATTTTGATTTTTTAATCTAGCCAGCTTTTTGGTCTGGTCAGGTCGCTACTCCTGAATTTTTAAATTGACAAATTATTGGAACAAAATTTCGTGACACTTAACACGTTATTGTTCCTATTCGTAGTAAACTCGCCACGACAAGCTTCGAGACAAGAATTCGGTCACGGTCACCCAATCGGTCTCTTCGTGGAGCCACTCTTCCTCGCACTGCGGCGGCCCGGCGACGAGAAATGAAGAGGTAGCAGAGATATGGAAGGCCCAAATGGAACACCAGTCCATGCGATAAGATGAGAAAGAAATCCCACAATGTGATTGGGATTATGCACTCTTTACTAAATGATCTTTATCACGGGTCTAATCTCTAATCACTGATTAACCAATAGAGATTAAGACTCACCACTTGTTGGACTAATGTTTACTTTACACCTCCAAAACACATTTCTTAAGCAGATGGATGAATTCGCCTCTCCGAGCTCTTTCGATGATATGGAGAGATTGCTCCGCCCTGTGATTTGTTATACGTGTAATAACATCTCGTTTCGCAGATCTTGCCGGTTTTAGTCACATATCGACTGTCTGAAGCAAGTGAATGTAACTATCATTAGCCTTTCCGATGACATGTAAACTGCTTATCCCTACCAAGAGTATTAGCATTCGATGTCCAACTTAACTAGTCATTGCCAAAGTATAACTACATAAGGGTTGTTGATTCGCAGAACGTGTACAACCCTGACTTCTTGAATGATCTTCGGAGCACCAATCTGTCACTTAGTATGTAAGATGATTCTGAAATGGTTCGCGGATGGTCGGCCTTCCGTGGACACATACGGTGTAGTTGATTTCTCACCCCTCCGAAACCTGCTCTTGAAATCCAACAACAGATTTCAAAGGATCAAAGTCCAATGACCCTCATAAAATCAGAAATTTGAGCAACGCTTCTCATAGGGAAAATAAATGCCTCTCCTCTTTGCGGATGAGACCCTGTTGACCTATCCGACATATCGTAGAACTTCGTCTCCCACTCCGACTTCATCTCTGTCCTCCTCAGATGCAATAAGTAATTTCATTCGGGCATCTTAGTTAGAGTTAGTGGCGGTAGTATCAATTCCAAACATCCACTCTCTTTTAGGGTGTTATGTTGTTGCATCCAAGACAGAAAAAAATATAGTAAATACCAATTTCTGCACGGTCTGTCACGAACCGTGTATATCCGAAATACTTCGAACACTTTAGGTGAGGCTAGAAAATCAAATATAAGATGAACCATGCGTTTAACCGACAACATAAGCATCTTATAGGATGGATGAAGACGTGCGCCGCCACTCACGGCCGAAAGTTCCATTTAGGGCTTGTTTCCAACAACGGCGAAAATGCTTCTGATTAGCAAAACCATAGGAAGTGCACGATAGACTCCAAGGCTGGATTCTCAGCGATTGCTTTCTTATTGATATCTCAAACCAAGGACTACAAAAGAACTTTCACCGAAGAAGGTTTTATAGGGCAAGTTACACAAGTTGCAACAAACGGACACATTGTGGGTTTTCCCCAAATTAGTACCAAATCTCGTACCTAGTTCGAATTTCATCGAGGACGCAAAAGAAATCGCCAACAAGAACACATTTAGTACGAAATCTAGGGCGATTGAGCCTGGAAACAAAACAGCAGGGATCTCCTAGATCTTTCAGACAAGAGATGTCACACAAGACAGTCATAAATATTTGTCCTGCCTGAACTTCAAATAAAAATAAGATATGTATCCTCAAACCAAGAAAAAAAGACCAGCAAAAATACGAACAAGAAGTTATGAACCTCCAACCAAAATATGAAATCATACCATGGATTAAGGGCGCAACGTCGACAGGCAAGAACCTGAGGGGCCGTCGCTCCGGGAAAAGAAAAAAAATTAGGGTTCGTGCAACCGACACCAGGTGAAACTGCCGCATGATCTGACCTTCCCTCAGTGGAAACCCCGCGTAAGAATTCCCAATAGGGAAGTTAAGATCATGCTGGCAGCTTCAACTGATGGTGGGTGCTCGTACTCATGCTTGGGCCAAACATCGAGAAGGGTCGCCACCGCTATACTTGCTCAATCTACTCTCCAACCCTTTTCCCTCAACCGCCTCGTACCCATCGAGGGAGGCCTACTGATGAGGAGATAAGAGGCTAAAGGTTCGTATTTATACAGAGGACAAGGAAGGTTCAAAATGGTTTCGTTTTTCTTTCTTTCGGTGATGAAATAGTCATTAAATGAGGGAAGTGGTCCCCTTATAAACAAATTAGTGCAAATTGAATATCGTCACGCTCGAATCCCATCTAAAAACCCGTAACAACGCATTTGATAAGTTAGGTTTAAGGTGGGAGCTTGCTCTTACTTTTATCTCTCCAGATCGAATCTCGTTACGGGGTTCGCGTTACGAAAACGTACAAACAACACTTTCTCGACTCCAAAACCTCAGCTATGTTTTACGAAATCCCATGAATTCGCGATAACAAATACATTTTTCAAGGGTTGGACAGGGAGGGGGGGACCTTATGCTCATGAAGCACGAAAAGAAAGACAAGAAAAAGGGCTTAATATAAGTGGGGGCGCCATAAAAGAATTGAAAGGAAGAAAAAGGAAAAGAGCATCTGCATGAGGGGGACCATCTTCTTGCATGCGTTCGTTTATACAAATATAATAAGATTCACTAAGGAAATAAATGTGTCAGGATTAGGTTGTAATAAAACGATATATTGATCAGGTAAAGTTTGTAGGGACAACCAATTCCCGGTTTGTGTAATTTGTGATCATTCAATTGATTGGCTGTTTTGCAAGTCCAATGTGTTATTATGGCTGATCAGTAAAGGTTTAAATATAATTAAATACTTGACTTGTGATTATGATGGATTTGGTTGTCATAATTTGGCTTAGTTAATCATGATACGCCAATTATAGAAGTTTCTTTAGTGTTAAATTAAAGGTAGCATTAAAGGAGGTTTGTTCAAATTTAAGAGAAAATATTTTGGAAATAAGATAGATGGTATCAAAATTCGTCAAATAGTGATTTAAAATTAAAGTTAAAAACATGGACTATACTCATTAAGAAAGTCGGATTTGGTAACTTCGATTTTCACTTCCAAAACTTGAAGTTAGTCTTTGTAAATGCAATTTCATGGGGCATCAACATTAAAGAATCCGGATTTGTCAACACCGACTTTATTATACTTAAAGAAAAATAGAAAACAAGGACCAAACTTGTATTAAGGAAATCGGAGTTCTCAAGTTCGACTTTCATAAGGAGCATATCAGTATTTCTAACTCCAATTTCATAATATTATTTGATGAATCTTGAAATTACGTCTTTCGATAAATATTTTCACAACTAGAATTAAATTGAAACAACCTATAAGTATAAAGTAACAAGGGTAAGGTTCGGGATACGTTTTGATCTCATCAGTTTTTTTGGGGTGTCATATTCCATGGTCATTTTCATTTTGACATCGACATGAATCTTCATACAAAAAGGTTATATATTTCAGTTCTTGCTACAGCTATTGTTTGATTTGATGATTCCCCATTCTCTGCTAAATGTGTGTATTAATATTTATACTTTAAACTGTAGTACAACACTTGACGCCAACTGTCCTAAAAGTTCGAACTGTTTAAATAAATACGTGACATATTATATATTTTCATTTTCAACGCAAGAAGGTTGATAAAATTAATGCATTCATTTTCTATTTTTGGAATATCAACATATTAGTACCAGGATAAGAACTAGCAACACGTCAGGAAAGTTGATGCTAGGGGACACAATCGTTGCATCTTCACCCCGAGAGCGAGCTCGCTCGCCGAGAATTTTCGATGCACGACAAGGGTTCTTCATCGGCCGTTGATGTGATGTTGTTCAAGTATTCGTGCCGACGTGACATGTTTTCAACAAGGATATGATAAAATATCATTCAATTGCCAAATTCATCCACACTAGCTTTTCCCTTAATCACCGACTTAAGGCAAAAGGAGACGCAAAGCCGCTACTTTAGGAAAGGAATCAAAATTTTTTTGGAGTCCCCATTCCAAAAGACAACAAATCAAATTATCAAAACGAAAAACAAAGAGGGATTACGTTGCGGTAGCACCATTCTGATTCTTATATGCACAAAGTCTTTGTTCGAGTCGTTGAGACGTCGAATCTTCTGGATCAAAAGAAACAAAAAACGAAGCACACCGATTGCCGTCGGACAAGGCGTATCGATGATACAATGTCTAACCTGAGAGTCCTTTCTCAGCTTGCCTACTCATAAAGGAACAACCAACTGAAATCTAAATAGTCAAAAAATTACCTGGAAATATTTTCGTCAATATGTTAAAAGGTTTGTTTTCACAAAGGAGCTGGGTGCAGACTGATTTGCTGCCGACATGACTTAATCCTCTAAAGCCAAACTCTCTCAACTGGATGGAGAACATGCTCATCCAAAACTTTTGATTGGGGTTTGTCCCTTTTTGTTATTTTACTCCTTTCTCTTGTTGGGAAAGAGGCATGGGAGACCCCGCAAGCAGCCATGACAATCATCACCATCATCATCCGAAAGAAAACTTGAATCATTACTATCATAATCCAAGAACTATGTGCCTCCCCCTAAGAACTGAACAATGATTATGCCATTTTGAAGAATCAATGCCACTCTATGCCACCAATCATGTTCACCCCTAAACGTCATTGAGATGCCCATATAAGGATTATATAAACGAGTACACTTAAAGAGGTAATAAATGTTAGCTTTTATTTCAAATTAGGGTTCGTCGCGAAAATATTTCGCGATTTAGAGCACATATTTTCAAAATTTCTAAGATAATTCCTCGAGCTCGAGTTTATAAAATTCAAGTTCGTCTTCCTCGAGCGAAACACAAATCCGAGTTCCTTAGAAGGCAACAGGAATACGGGCTTTCGGATTTATAAAAATCGAGTTAATGACATTATTTACGGAATTTCGAAAGTTAATTCCCTAAAACACGAAATATTTTTGCAACCAACTAATTATAATTATAACTCTAATAAATGTGCTTTAAATTTAGTGATTTGACATTCAATATGTTTCATAAGTTGTATTTTTTACATTTAATATGTCCCGTGAGTTTTTTTTCTTATATTTTAGAGTATATTAAAATTATAAAACTACAATTAATAATTATATTTTTACTATTTATATCCATGGCACCCGATAACAAAACTTATAAAAAAAACCTTTCTTCCATATTGATGACACACCTCTTTATTGTCTCTAGAGATTTTATGGTTGGCAGTATCTTTTGCCCCAACCTAACCCCATCCCAGAATCAGTTTCATTTAAATCTCATGAATGGCTTCAATCAATTCTCGTACCAAGACCTGATTCTTTTGCAGTTCATGCATGATGCAGTACAAATATATTTCCAATTTCAAGCCCTTTATTACAAACAAACTTCGACATGAATAATCTACAAAGAAAAACAGCAGCGAAAAGAACTGCCCAAGAAGAGAACAAAATCCCATCTTTGCTGTATGCATCAACAGGAATCTGGGTTTCCTTTACACCAGGCATAATATCACCAAGATAAGATGTTATTCCCGTGCAATAAATACTTGGTGTATTTAAACCATTAGGAAGAGAAGGGAGATTAGGTGGCTAAGCGTGTCTGCAGAAAGGGCGGAAAGAATATCACATTCTTGTGGGGGCTCTCATGGGGGGGTGAGGCAGGGCAGAGGCAGACAATAACACGTGATCATATCATACCCTTAGAGAAGAGAGGCTAAATATCACCAATGACAGAACATCTATGCAATGCAAAGTCGGTACACTCAGATCAGAATGAAGAAATACAAGATGCCAAAAGGGGGAACCCCTGATATCGCTTTTGCTCCCCAAGTGGCCTACACCACAGGCAAACACTTGCTCATCCCTCGATGCATGTAAAACATACAGCTGCAACAACCCAGAAGAGTGCATGAACATAGAGTCACAGGCGGCCCCCCACTTCATCATCATCTCACGAACCTAAATGAGTGATAAAATAGCCTTTCTCTGGTAATAAAGTCGCACAGATGATGTTTACAGGAAGAAGCAAGGCAAAGGCAGAGGCAGAGAACAGTGCTGCTGTTACTTCTAGTAGTGGTAATACTAGGGTTGGTCCTATGATTCCCCAGAGATGTTTCATGACATTTCACTGTTCACTGCCTCACTACATGCAACCCCATAAATGGTAACAAACAAACGGCCATTTATAAATGTGTATGCATTAGGATTGCAGAGTTTTGAGCAGGAAAGTATCTTTTAACATATGCAAAATTCTAAAAAGATCAGGTTCAGAACTGCTGTTACATCAGAACAGGCAGACTTGTTAGAGGGGGAGAGGATGACGACAAACTTTGTTTCCAGTAAGATCACCCCATTACATTGCTCTGATGTTCAGAGATCAAGGCATCAATCTACCAGCGAAAAGAATCTATGGAAAGCGTTGAGCCATGCTGGGCTATTCATTTTACTAACAATGAAGAAGAGACACAACCAGCTCTTCCTTCCTGTCCCTTTCAGCCAATGCAAGTGCAGGACAGGTATTAATAAACAACCATTCTTATTGCATCCATCTACCAGACCAGATTTGGCCCAATAAGTAGAAAGAGTAACCCAATAATGCCATTTTATTGAGATGGAATGGTTTGATAGTTTGCCATCGGTGTGGGCAAAAAATTTTTGAAATGTTACAAAGCAATGAGGGGCTGCAGAGATGGTCCACTAATAGACTACTAATACTCCACCTAGTGACACCTATACGAAATTTCTGACGCAATTCCCTAACCAAATACAGTTCCCGTATCATCGGAACTGGGTCTAGGGTGACTTCCTAAAGCTACAAACCTTTAGCCGTCGTCGAAGGCCACACAAATTAGTCTCGACTGCATCTGTTAGTGAAGCTGTTTGCACGATCCAAGAGTGACTTATAGATGTCTCCAGCAGATGGGCGATCTGTTGGATTTTTCTGTGTGCACTGCCGAAACAAATCAACAAGGGTTCTGAATGCCTCCATATCAAATTCCAACCGCACTTCTTGAAGAGACGAACAGGTTGCAGTATCATCAGAAGATATCAGCGATTCTATCTCATCTGTTAGCTTTGGCCGTTCTCCGCTCTGCCAAGATCATAAAAATAATACATTATGCTGGCTTCGAAGATGCACCCAACCCACATTGGCAAAACGGACACAAACAAGCAATGGGAACATAGTTTTGGAGGAGTACCTGGAGGAGGCCATGGATATTCCAAACTGGGATTTCCTGGTATGGTACTTGCAATGTCAATAACTCAAAGAGAAGGCAACCATATGACCAAATATCAACTTCCTGCAACAACCATGATACCCTTTGTCAATATCAAGTAATTGAAAATGAAAAAAAATTGAATAAAATGCAACACAAGCAAATATATAAGTTCTCCTTTTCCGCGACAAAACTCAAAGGAGAAATATGACTGTTACAATTATCTATCCACGCATACCAACTTTACGCTTGGTAAGTGCAGCTACAGGTAATCTTTATCTTTTTATCTCAACATGTTCAAGTATTGAAAGAAAAATCAAGACTCCTAAGTCCTAACTTACCCAAAAAAAAAAAAACCAAGACAGAAAGTTAGACTAGTGTTACAACAGACTTACCAGGCCGTACTGGCTTTGTTCGTGCATTGACTTAAGTACTTCTGGAGCCATCCACCGTGGGGTTCCAACACACATATTGGGAGGATGTACCCCAATATGTGAAATGCAGCATGAATGTTGGGTGGATTTAAGCGGCACCGCTCTGTCAAAATCACAGAGTTTCACAACAGGGATCCCATTGGAACTCCCCTCATCAAGATTGATCAAGACATTCTCACTCTTAATATCCCGATGGATAATGTGTTTTGAATGTAGCTCAACCAGAGCAGAAGCTACATCTTTGGCTATGAAAAGAGCAATGTCAAATGGCGCATGCGTCTCACCAGATTGTGATAGCTTCTCCAGATAATTCTGAAACAGTAAGTAAATGGACGATAAGAGACTAGAAGGGCATAGATGAATTAAAACATCATCAATCGTCAAAGCAACTCAAGGAATAAGGAAAGAATGACACCTTCAAAGAACCCCCTTTAATGTACTCCATATAAATTGCAGACTTCAGTCTGCGACGCTTGGGGTTGGCATCCTCAGAGGTGATCCACTCTGATGATATCCTATGTCCATACAATTCCACTATGCAAGCATGTTTAAGAGCACCGAGAATCCTAACCTCCCCTAAACAACTGCACTCAAATCTCCTGATTTCATCAATTGCATTGCAAGACACTTCTATAGTGCGAACCTACAAAGTTATAAAAGAAACAAAAGCACAATTAGAGCATGGAATATTTAGTATCGGATGAATGTTGTACCTTATAAAACTTACAAACAACACATGCAACACCGGGTCAACAAGGATCAATAGCCATTACTATATTTCTCAATTAGGATACCTAAGAGCACAGTTACATAGTTTGTTAGGAACAGGCGGGGAAAGGAAATTTGAAAGAAAAAAACATCAATTCAATCCAAAATTTCCTAATAAATCTATTCTGAACCCTCATTTTCACGACTTCCTAAACACATTTAGAACCTTGCTACATGTGTTTTCATTGAAGTAGCAAGAAGGTTAGTGGTTCACTCACTCTTTTGAAGAAACTACCATATAACAATAGCAAGAAGGTTAGTGGTTCACCCGCTCCTTTGCAGAAACTACCATATAACAGTAACTGTTAGAATATATATTCATGATATTAAAACTTGGGAACTAGGGCTTTTCTGTAGCCTAGGGAATCTACAAGTTATCTAAGACAAACTTCCGCCATTGTTAAAAACAAGTCCAAGGAAAGAAAAAACCAATAAAAATTGGCTTCCACACTTCTCATTAAAATTAACACGATATGTTTGATATCTTGAGGAATAATGACAGTATTCTACACAAAATTTAAAGAGCTATACCAAATAAACTCTAATTAACTTACCCAAAAAATGCCAAAGTAAAGCATTCTTTTGCGAAGAAATGGATATAGGGAAACAATGCAAAATCAATAATAAGTCCTTACCTTTGCTGCAACATCAACGGAGCCACTTTTGCAATGAACAACAGAAGTAGATGCCATTCTTTCAACCTCATCCCATACTTTAAGAGAAAAACATTCTGAAGAACATCCAACTGTTTCCCTCATATCAGTATTACTGATTCGGCTGAGAGGAAGGTACCTGAAACATTAAGGTCATCCTTAATAACTTTTTCCAGCATATATCAGATAGATCACAGGCTATGAATAATAAATTATACACCCAGAAACTGTGGAAACCTAGGAAACTGATGATTATAATTGCGGGTTAGCCACAGACTAGCCTCTTCCTAGCTTTGCAGTTAATACACCAGAGTAATGAAAGAGTAACTCTTTGATGAGATGAGACATAAACCTGCAAAAGTACTCCGGGTCTGTCTCTTCACGTATATCATAAGGATGACATGCATCAACCACCATTCGGACCCATGTAGCATCCTTCTTCATTACAACAACATTCCAGGCATGTGGCATGTAGTCTAAGTAACCCCGGACAAGCTCACATGGAACTGGAGGTGACATCCTGTCACACAAATACTAGAAATATGGAGAAAATCAATCCCTCTAAAAAATATTGTATTTACATAAACATCAACTGTGTAACAGACGGGGAAGTTAAAGTGCAGTCACCTTTAAAAGCAAAGCTCTGTGTCTACAAACACCAAATTTGAGGCTTCCAATTGGAACAATGACGGATTTTCTTTTGGATTTGATAGAAGAAAGAGAACTCTCACAAAGATCATTGAAAATCACATCTTCACTTTCCTGAAAACCACTCCGAGTAGATCCATCAACCCGTTCATAATTTCCAGTAGAGCAGGTACAGACGAAGGGTTTCGTGTAATTATGCCCAGATACAGCCTTTCTCATACTCTCAATAAGCGCTGTCCTATCGCAGCCTCCAAAATGATCTGATACAAAAAGAGCAAGCAATGAAGCCACCTGCAGGTGACCTGAGTAATCCTTCTCATAATCTTTTCCACAATCATTTAAACGCCGAAAATGAGAGACCAAGGCCTGGGCTGTGAGGACAACTGCATCCAGCACCTCATCCCTTTGCCTGAAGAAAACAATTTCATACAACTAGGGTTAGATCATCATCGTCCTGTTCCTTGCCAATCCCATAAACGAATAATCAACCAGCAAAATAGTATCGGAAAGTGTCAAACCTATCGATAAGAATGACTTCACGGGAATCAAGATGTAGTTTTTCCTCGTAACTATTAAGGGGCATAAAATGTTGATCACGTCCGCCATCGTAGAAACCATCTGGAAGATAGTCTTCAACCCCACAGATGGAGATGTCACTATACTTGCGAGATAGATGTAAGGCCTCATCAGTTGGCTTCCTAAACTTGCACGGTTTAGGATTATCAAGATTCCCATCACAATGCCTCTTAGAATTGGGAGTTAAAAATGCTTTAGGAGCCACCAGATCTTTCTCTGATTTTGACGGTTCAGTGGTTGCCAGACAACCAAGCACGAGACATCGATCTTCACCCACTTCACTAATGGAATCCAAAACAACACCGGAAGTGTCCTCTAAACACAATTCATATCCAGATACACATTCAGGCTCATCAGCCGGGTTGGATAAAATTCGAGAGATGTTCACTTCAGAAGTTGATGCTTTATCGCTATCATCATCCAATCCAACTATTTCTGATTCAACATCTCCAAGAATATCATGAGAAATGACATCAGAGTCACATGGATCAGATCGTTCAACGACATTTTTAACCAATTCATCTGAATGTTTTTCAGCTTTCCCTTTTCTGCTGCTATTTAAACGTTCTTGCCGGGCTCTTTGCTGTAAATCGGTCCTCTTCCACCTCTTGGATGATTTGCGATTTAAGAAGCAACGCCCATTGCTTGATGTGGCAGAAGGACCCAATATACCAGCTGATGTCACACCTGAGCCTGCATATAAAAACATAAAAGCATCTGTTTCAATAGTAACATAGATAGATGGTAGTCAACTGTTGATAACACCGTGCTAAAATTATCACCTTCATGAGAAAAGCTTCTTTTATCCTCTTGCATGGTCGCCTCGTACACATCCATCTCTGAAAATGCAGTGATTGATTCATCACCAGAAAAATCCATTGCCTTCGATTTTGCAGGACAGCCAGGGAGGCATCTTACAATTATAAATCTTATTGTACTTGAAAACCAACAAAACAAAACCAATTGTTCAAATGGATTAGACTCTATAAGTCACATCTGCAGTTAATAAAAGAACTAAAAAGTAAATCTCATATCATATAGCACCAAAAACAGAGCCTGAATTTCAAAGAAATGCAACTAGTACATGGTTTCTAAAGTGCATACCAGAAGATTTAAACTCTGAAGATTCTGCATTGAGCAGAGGTCAAGAGGGCCCAACGATGTTAACCTATTGTGAGACAAATCTAGAACCTCCAATCTTCGCATGCAAGACATCCCAGGGGGGAAGCTCAGCCAACTTATTGCTTGCAACCTTTAAGGATGTTAAAGAACTCAAATAAGTTATTTCATTGGGTAGGGTCTTCATTTTATTAAAAGACAGGTCTAAATACTCTAGCTGGTTTAGGTTGCCAATTTCTGGTGGGAGGCATCTGCAACAAAACAATTCATCAATCAATGACAAAGGAAGCTAGCACCAGCACCAAAATAAGGCAAATTCAATGGAAACAGGAATCGTACCACATCCAAAGATCCTAACTGAATCAAACACCAAAAGTATGAAAATCTGACATTTCTTTGCAATTAATAAAAACACCAGATATTCTGTATACCAACATCAAAGGTCTTCATTATTAACATAAAACACATTGCATGGCTGTCGAATTGGTTAATAGTGCACTGTCAGACAGGAAACAAACAGGGGAGTCAAAACCAGGAAGCATGAGATTTGAATCAGTTGCAAGATGATGGTAATACTAATGGAAAAAAGGATAATAAAATAAGTTTTAAAAGTGAACACTAAAAATTTGAGACCCTACCAGAGTATGCTAGAAAATCAGAAAAGTCATTAAATATTGAGAACCAACATGACACAGTGAGAGTTGCACTCTATTCAAAAGCATATCCTCAAGACTCAGACAAAGGTGATGAATTGGAGCTTCTATTTGCAACAAACTTCTACTGAACTTATCTTTCAATGAGATATAGAGTCTTATTTTTACACCATGAAACATATGGCTTCCTAATCTAATCATCAAAATATTAAGTTAACCAACTGGTTTACTACTGAGGGCCCTCGCATAACTAAGCTTCATCTCTGTGAAGAGAAAACTATGAAAACTTTTACATGCAGGACACTTGTCCTAATGATAGGGGCTACCCCAATAGAAAACATCGTGAAAAAGTTTAAAAAACGATCCACATTACCTGATCGAAAAGTGACAAAGGGTCAGCCTAGTCAAGCACTTCAACCGAGAAATCTCCGCGAAGAAGTGCAAGGCCGACTTCCTCCTAACGACATTGCTCAGCTCCAACTCCTTCAACCCTTCCAATTTCCCCAACTCGTCAACCAACCCGGAGTTCCCCAACTCGGGGAACGACAACCGAACCTGCAACCTCTCCAATCCAACCAACTCGCCAAACCCCTCGGGCAACAACTCGACATCGTTGGCAAAGAACTTGAAAGTCCTCAACTTGGGAAGGAATTCACCCACCGGGGCAACAAATTCACCCGGTTCTTGTAAAAGTAGACGCCTTTAGGGTCGGAAACTGTCAGGGAGGGGCCATTGGGTAATGGGAAGTCGAGGGTTTCGCCGGAGACGTCGATCAAGGCGTCGTCTTCGGCGGATGAGGGGGAGGGATCCGTGGATGGTTCGGTCGGCGGCGAGGGGGGAGGGTCGGGTACCGAGGATGAATTGGGACTGGGACTGGAAGTAGGATTGGGATTAGGGTTAGGGTTTGAAGAGTCGTGCTGCATTTTGGAAGAATTTGGGGGGATGGGGGGGGGGACGGAAGAAATCGAATTATTAGGGTTAGGGTTTGAAGGGGGCGAGGGGGGGGGGGAGAAAGAGGGAAGGGAAGTTGTGGAGGGGCGTTCTGACTAGGGATTTTGAATTTCTTAGGAACCGCTACTTCCTTATATTTATTGAATTGGGGCTACTAATTAATAACGAGTTTTGTTCCATAAAGATGTCATCCGGCGAAATAGTATAAGGATTTATGATCCCAGTTTGAAAGAACAGCTATAGAATTCTGGTAAGAAAGAACATCCCAGTTTGAAATTTATAGATTTTTATGATCCAACCAAATTATAAGCATTCCTAAAACAAAACATGGGACTTTTCCTCAAAACCAGATTCACACCAATCTTCCCAGATGACTTGATGCAAGCAAGTACGAATTCGAACAGGCCAGGGGCGAAGCCGGTGGAAACTAACAGGATTCGTACTTTTCTCCAGAATTAGAAAACGGAGAGCTCATAGACAACAAGAAACTCAACAGTTGATCGGGAAATGACAATCACCTGCCTGAAATTCTGAGTGTTGATGTTATTACTGTCATTATTACTACCTCTCGACTTCTGCAGAACCGCTTACAACATTTCCCAGGGCCAGCAGAACGAGTTTTCAGAAAAATCTGTCCAGGACACATGCGGATGTGAATAGAAGATCAGACAAGTTATAGCTGATAGATGGGCCGATTGGTAACTCCGGCACATTCATGGGCGATGCGCACCCAAATGATGTAGGATGTTTAATAGTGTGAGGACCAATTCGCGGCACTGCCGACCCTTGGCATCCCAGTTTCCGTCTTAGCCTGTTCGTCTACCTTGAAAGTAGCTCCGCACACCTCGCCGGAGCTGTCCACCCGAGGGACAGGCTTCACTTCGTTGAGCGGGTGCTCCTAGCTCCTCAAAACCTCCAGAGTTCGTGAAGAAGCATCCTGAGAGAATTAGTCCATTAGGTTGTTCTGAAAAGCTAAATAGATCAATTATCTGTTACGAGAGTATCAAAATTTTAATGGATTTTAGAGGAACCAAACCGACCGATTACTTGTTAAACATTCTAGATGTTCGACTTTTTGCTTCATTTTGCCGCTATAACTACCTCTAGTATTGCGCAAGCGGAACTCAAAATCTAAAAAAGGCAACATATTACCTTTAGGAAATGGTGCGAATGATTTCCCACAGCCCTTCTTAACAATTTCTTCATCGTCCGACAAGACAAGGTTGCCTTCGGAGTCCGTTCCCCAGAAGAAAGGTACACTACCATCAGTATCCTACAAATAAAAACCCAAATAAGGAACTGATTGCATCAACTTGTATAAGCAGATGGTGGCAGAAGTATACGGAGAAGAAAGAAAACACTTTTTTATCACTTACAACAGCCAGGAATGCAGTTTTAGCTGCGCTGTCATAGAGTATGAATGCAAACTTCCCTTTGAGGTCTCTGACAACTTGATCGGCAGGGTACGGGCCACGGTCCCTCAAAGTCCTGTAAGCCTCTATGACAATGATCACCTCATTGGCTGTCTTGTTCAGTCCATACTGTTGCTTCAGGAGAGCTACATTCTCGATGTGCCCTTGGAACGCACAGAAGATGTCATCGACAACAGCGAATAGCCTGTTCAAAAAGCCAATCTTCAGTCGATGAAGCAATAAGCAAGTCGGAAAGAATTCATGATTTAGAAACAGACCAACATGGAAACAAATGACTCCTTAAAGCTACATCACAACCCAAATATGTAGTTCTGTCATCACGTCACTGAAATCAAAATCTTGATCAGGTAACCAGGTCAAATCACGCACATAACCATACTTTGGTCAAATTCTCTTCTAGCAGACTACATGGACATTTATAAGAACGAACACATCACGAATTTGATCACTCCTCAGCATCTACAAGTATTAACGATCTTCAACATGACTTCTAACATTCCAAAAATGAAGTGAGAATTAGAAATAAGGCAAAAATAGGTCCCTCAAACAAATGAAGACGAAAAATCAGGTAAGACCGGGCTGCCATACTAAACAACACAGGCATTTCCATAACTTTATACCCAAAGCAGGAAAAAGACAAGAAAACAAACAATTGCCCAAAGTTGCCGAAATATTCCAACTCAAGAAACGATGGACAGATTAACGGAAAACGAGGAACTTCCTCATTAAGAGTTCCACAATAATTCAGACTGGACAATACAGTATGGACAAAATGCCAAAAATAGCCAAAATAATACTGCAAACAAGATAACATAGGACAGATTTAAAGACGAATCATGTGAAGTACTAATTAACATCAAATGGATAGCCAATCCGAGATCATGCCTAACAAACACAAAAACTCAAGCAGGTAGGATTTAACATCACCAAACACCTATCAGAAACACTCAACAGCAACAATCCAGATCGTTCTTCAATACCATCATTTCGAAGACAATAGAATTTAAAAAAAAGAACTCAGTTGTGGCTCTTCACCTTGCATCAGTCAACCACACAGATACAAATATCCCAGTACCCACAGAAACAAACGCCACAAAGGGATAAAAAGAAATCAAGACCCAATTCCCCAAACAGACAAAATCGCGAACATAAAACCCGAACAAACGCCATCAAACAGAAAAAGATTGAATCTTTTTGGTTGGGTTTGGGGGAGGGGACCTGGGCAGGAGAGGATTCTGCTTGTCGAGGGAGTAAGCCAGGATCCCGGAGGATCCGAGGTTAATGGTGACGGCTCCGGGGTGTCGAGAGGAGAAGTGTTGGCCGAGGGAGCCGTCCTTGAGGGCGGAGACGGAATCGGAGTGGGGGATCTGCAATGCGTCGGGGCTCTTCGCCACCGACTTGTCGAAAACAGCCAACATTTCTGTTCAGTGCTTTTGGTCACGGGGTGTTGTGGTGGATTTACCGTCAAAGGATGAGTTGTTCTACCGACTAGAACGAAAGAGAAGAAGGAGAAGATGATGGGAGAATGAGATGATTGGTGATGATGGTGACGGTGACGAGATTCGATCGTGGCAAAGTCAAAGGGGGACGGACAGTACTTATCCCCTAATCCACTCCTCTTCAAGCTTGGGATTGGAAAATAGGGCGAAACCCTATTTATTAATTTCTTAGTTTAAAAGTAAATTATTTTTTCATGTTCTGAGTTCCATAAAATTAATAAAGTTAGTAATATTTTCCGTAAAATACAAAAATTTGCTTCTTCGAAGAATATATTGAACTTTTTTTTATTAGTTACAAATATTTTGTAATTACCAAATTATTGTATATTGATTATAACATTTTGTAATTTTCGAAAATTCTTAAGCATTTTTATTGTAAGACTCATTTTCGATTATTTTATATTATTTACATAATGATTTGTAAAATAGAAAAAAGTTAGTACAAAAATCTAAAATAATAGTTTATAGTTTACTTTCAATAAAGTAAATATAATTTATAAATTTTGTAATTTACAAAATTATTGAATCTACTCGTCAGTGAACATCATTTTAAAGAAAAGCTTAGAAGATTTCATTATATTCGCGTACATCATTTTTGGTGAATTGCTATAATAAAAATGTTAAAAAAAAGTTAAAACGTTTTTTGTTTTCAAATATAATTTTTTTTGAAATACTCTGAAAAAAAAAAGTAACACGGAAAAGTAGGGAGTGAGCATAGGTTCCGGGTAAAAACCGCGGGAGGGGAAACATGTCGGAACTGGTACCATAGGGTCGGTGTCAGTACACGGTTCTCGAATAGATCGGGTAGGTTCTAGGTTCTAAATTTTACAAAACCGTACTAAGTACGTTTTTCAGGTTCTCCCCTGAACCAACCTGAAGAACCTGGGGCCTAACCTAAATTTTACCCAACCCAACCCCTTAAACTACCCTAAATCTTACCCAACCGAATAACCTAACTTAAACTTTACCACCTACCACAAACAATTGTCCCCCCTCCCCCACCTCTTCACAACAACGTCTTCATCAAACGATTCCATGGGTTACGGTTTCTTACGGTAAGTCAGTTCCTAATCTACTTTTCCCTTTTTCCTGCCTTGCCTTATCAATTTTTATTTACGATTCTTTCTGGGTTAGGTTAGGTTGAGCCGTGGGTGATGGGAATATTTTCTTAAAAGTTCTTTTTGTCTGAACATAGCCGGTCAAGGGGTTGATTCTGTGGGCTTTGGATTTTGATTTTGATGTAATTTGAGGGCGTTGGTGCTCTGGATCATCTGTTTGGGTGTCTTAATCAGAATTTGAAATACGAACCGCTCATAGGGCGACGCCGTTGACCGAACCAAAATTGAAACTCAGAGGGCGACGCCGCTAACGGAATCGAAACAGAACCGGAACCTGTACCAAAACCGATAGGGTAGGTTCTTGAGTGGGTCTTTGCTTAATCGAGTAGGTTCTAATGTTCTAAAAAAAAATTAAGAACCGGACATTATAGGGTCAGGTTCCACGTCCTGAACCTGAAAACACTGAAACTGCTCACACCTAACGAAAAGTATTCAATTAGTTTTCTACCGTAAATGCCTTTATTATTAATAATCAACGTTAGGGAGGTTAAAACCTTCAGTTAAATTAGAAAATCCTCCAACCGTATGGCCTCAAGAAAGCATCGGAAGATGTGTATGGATCGGAGATGCCTTCACGGTCGTGCTCGTCGTCTCCCTCATCCTTGTTTCCTCCCTTCATAACTAGGACGTCCTCCCTCTCCGTCACCAGTCAACGAGGTCGATGTGCGTCTTCAGAGGTACGTCCTCATACGAGGGCGACACCGGTCTACGGCAATCTACGTCGTCGTCGATCACGACATCCTTCTGGGGGCTCCGAACAACCCGGGCATCCGACTTCACCGTATTGTCCCCCCTCGTTCACCCCTTCCTTTTTTTATTTTTCTTTCCTTGTTTCGGCTCTAGGGGGGTTTCTTGATGGTATTTGTCTTTATTTCCGGGGGTTTGGGAACTTCCGTTGGTTGCCCATGCCTTGGTTGTTTTTGGGATGGTTTTTGTTTTTGACGAGACATTTTCCAACGTTTTTCTTGCCCCCAAAAAAAGTCCCATGGGGATTTCTGTTATGTATTTTTGGGGAGGGGAAAATTTTTGTTCGTTGATTGTGTTGGATTTCGTAGTTTTGCTTTACCTTTTCCCCGTTTATCCCCGCGTTCAAAAGTGGGGGGCCAAGATTTCCCCCGTTCTTATAAAAGTCTTGCTTCTTTCCTTTAATGGTGATGTAGGTTATAAAAGGGCATAATTTTCCTTTTGGACCAGCTTCTTCGTGGTTTATGTTGGGATGGTGTCCCCAAAAAAACGTGAGGGAAAAAGCGTCTGGGATGGCTTTTTTGCAAGCTATTGTAAAATCAAAATATTTAAAATTTCCAATTGGGAGGGGGCAGGGAAGATTATAACCCTTAATTAAAATTTTTTTGGGTAGATTGGTGGAAGGGGTTTTCCCCATAGGAGCCAAAGCTTAATTTTGTCCAAGTCGGGGGGACGTGGGGAATTTACTCGGGACTCTTCGAGTAAAACCTAAAAAGTCCCTCTGAGAATTTTTTGTAATTTCTCAAAGAAAAGGCCTTTTTGGATTGGCGTTGTGGATGTCTTTTTTTTGTTGGGGGGCTTGGTTCTTACAGTTATGGCCCCAGGCCCATTGTGGTTTTTCCGGCCGGGATGGACTGGGGGGGGGACTCGGGAAAAACTTTCCAACTCTAGCTTTTTTCCCAAAACTTCCAGTTTTTCTTTTTGCTGCTTCCCGTTAGTAACAAATATTTAAGGGACCATGGTGTTTTTTTTTATCTTTTTTTTGCTTTTTAAGATGGTATTAAGTAAACATCTGGAAAGGTCTTAGGTGTAATATTTATGGCCATTGGCCGTTCTTCTTTTTCCTTGAGGTTTTCATCCTGGCCCCCCCCAGATGATGAGAATTATCCTTATCTTATAGATTATTCAACTTTGGATCTTTGCCTTTTTTATGAGGGAAAATGGTTTTGGAGTTTTTTTAACTTTACCCCTTCTCTTTTGGTAAGCTGTTTCGAGTGGGCTCTAGGGGTAAATTTGTGTTTGTTTTCTGGATGGTTTTTGGCAGTCTTCCAACTTTTTTTTTTTTACTTTGTTCTAACACCCCAATCTTATTGATAAGTTTACTTTTTCTGCTTTAGCTTGCAGGGGGGGGTTCACATTCTCCATATAGGTTAACAATTGTGTTTCCCTCACACCAAGAAAGGGAACTTATGGGGGAGTGTGGACAAAATTTTTCGGGAATTTTTAAGGGATTCCCCGAAGGGGGTGGAATGTACAAAGTTTTTGTTTTTTTCACAATCCGTAATCCCCCCACACCCCCCACCGGGGAGGGGACAGTTTTTTTTTCTTTCTACATTTACCATGTTTGGAACCATTTATTCCAAATTTGTGGAGGCATTGACCTTTTTGCTTTAAAGGATGGGTTTTTTACGTTATTTTGACGCCCGATTTTGAGTTAAGAAGGGGGTGGGGGGGACCTATCTCTTTTTTTTACCCAAGGAAAGGATTTTCCTTTTCAGTTGGTATAAATTTGGCTTCTGCAGAGCCCCACTTTTGGGGGGGGGGGGGGGGGACCCCCCCAATTCCCAAATGTCAAAAAAAATATTTTTTTTTGTGCTGAGTTGGGAGGGAAGGGAGGCATTTGGAACTTCTGGTCACTTGCAGAGGCAGAAGTATTTGGAAAAGCTTGTTGGATTGCTCGCCACTCCCCCCCCCCCCCCCCCCCCACCCCGTTAACCGCGTCTTGCTTCTTTTCCCTTGGTGTTTGGGGATTGGAATGTTGGATCTGAGCCCCTGCACCTTGTCCCCCCCAACCACTTTTGTTTTTTAGCTTATTCCCATTTTGGGATTGGGGGGGAATTTTTATTGATTGGTTCAAGGCATTTCGTTGGGGGTGATTTGGGGAAGGATTTTAGGCGGACTTTTAGAAAATAACCATTGGGAAAAAAAAATTATTTATTGGTTTGGGGTTCCTTTCCCAATTTGTTTATTGTGGGATTTTTATTTAACCACGGAAAGGGAATCTTGTTTGGCCTGCGTTAATTTTTTACCTTAATTAACAATTTCTTGGACGTTTTGGCATTTACTTATTTTCTTTTAATTTATACCCTTTTAAACTGGGAAAACACCATTTTTTATGGGATCCCCAGTCTTTTGAGGTTTCTTAATCTAGAATGGCTGGGGGCTTGGACTTCGCATTTTTCTGGTTATGGGGGGGGGGGACCAATACCAAATGAGGTTTTTAAAAAACTTTGTTTTCTTTTTATTTTTTTTTCCCACAGTCGGAAAACGATGAGGCACCCAAAGAAAGTAAGTGTAATTTACTACCACTTTTTAGCGGGGAGTACCTTTTGATGCTGGGGCATTGGCCGCCAGTTGTTCTTTTTTCAGGGTGGTGTAACATCCGGCACGCCTCTTCCCAAAGCAAGTCATTCGGGCTTTACAATTCGGGGTTGTGGAGCTGAAATCTTTATTTTACCCACTTTAACCATTTGGAAGTTCCCAGCCATTCTATCCCATTTGGATGGATTGGCTTACTGTTTTCGGGTTTAGGGATTATATGTTAAAAAGGGGGGACACTTTTTTTAAAAATCTATTTAACCCCCCACCCACGGGGGGAACCGGGCTTCCTCCAATTTGGTTCACCAGGGTAAAAAAGGGCCCGATTCGATAGCAAATGCTTTTATAACGTTGTTTTGTTGTGGACAGTGGAATTGGCTGGTCTTGTCTGTCTGTCTAGGAACTTTTCTCTTTTGTTCTTATGAGATGAATCTTTGAAAGGAAGGGTTACAAAATGGCCGAAAGGTTTAGATTAAGGGGATTTCCAATAGTTTGATTGCCTTTTGATTTATGATTTATTTCCTTTTTTTATTCCCCATCGCCTGGAGGCTTTATTTTTTTCCTTGCCAAAATTTTTTTGCCCCAATGTTTTTTGTTGTTTTGGTTACCACAAGATTTAAAAATCCCATTCGTCCCTCGGGTCACCCTTTGTTTCAGGTTGTTCTTTAGTCTTTTTTTGACAAAACACCTGGAACCAAACATTTGTTTTTATGTTTTTTACAGCGCCTATCTTGCGATACTTTTGCCCATCTTAGTGGTCATTTCCAATATTTTTTGTTTTTTTTACGAGCCTATTATTTTTATAATTCTATAATGCTCCAAGTTATATTTGGTGCCCCAGGGCAGTTTGGGGGAGGTAGGGTTGTCCACAAATGGTTTTGCCCTTGGGGGAAATATTCGGGAGAAAGTTGCTGTGATGGCGGGGATGCCCTTTTAAAAGAGGAGGCTCGGGGGGTTGGGGACTACATCGGGGACTTGTTTAATCCCCATAACATGGACACCACTTTGCCGATCGAAGATAATGTAAGCGCATGAAATTATTCAAAATTTCCACACCGGGGGGGCTTCACGACTTTTATGTTGGTGCTAGTCGACTTGTACATAAGATGGGCGGGAGCTAGAGAAGCTTGTACAGGGTCAAAAGTGGGTTAGTCCTTACATTTTTCCATGTTATTCCTATACATGTCGTAGGTATTGTTCGTACATGTCGGCGGATTATTCTTAAACATAGGCTCATGTGCTTCCTATGTTCGTATATGGTCACTGTTCTTACATGTATCCTTTTATTTCCTACTTGTCATGAGACTCATTTGCTTCCTATCTTCTTCGTATATGGTCATTGTTCTTACATGTATCCTTTTTATTTCCTACTTGTTCTTACACACAACACATCTTTTTTTTCCTACATCTCAAATCGTTGTCCGTTTTCCTCGTCTGATTTATCTCTTGGACATGTACCCAACATTTCCTAGCAATTACTTAAAAAATTTTGTAGGAGTTTTAATTCTGCTAAAACAAGGGGGTGTATAAGTGAATGTAACTTTCTTTTCTCGTGTCCAATTATTAAATAAAAAAAAAATATATATTTGTCTAGGTAAGAATCTGTGGATGGAATGAATTCAAG